>MU685095.1:74288-122412 GCA_026770625.1 Nicotiana glauca | reverse complement strand
CTGGGGACAAGAACCCAGAATTTCGGTTCAGGGTTCAGGAATTCGAGCTCAGTTAAATTGTTGTATTTGGCTTTATCCGATTTTGCTACATGTTTCATGCCTTATGTGCTAAATATTTTACCGTTTTTATATTTGTTGAATTGTATATAAATTGTCGCAAATCCCTTCCTCTCTGAGTCTCCTACATCATGGAGAAGGGTGCACTTCGTGTAGCTTTTCTTCTGTTTAGAGTCTTTCCCAATTTAGAACGAGGTTTGGATAGGTTGCTAAGCGGCGAAGCTTCTGTATCCTCGGTACGCTGCCTCCCCCTCAGCTCGAGTTGTCCGCTTGGGTAAGCCAGGTCTAGACCAATAAACCTAGGGTTTAAACCTAGAAGAATAATAAACGCATGCCGGAGCCCTAGTAGGACGCTTGTTTGCATCATGTGCATTTGACTTAGGGGACTCAACACAGGGGTTGGGTCCGTCTAGGACAGGTGACCTAAAATGAATTGACCATCCTGATGCATCTTACGTGCTACTTGCGCATTTATTTGCTCGGCTTCGCATGTTGATCGGTTTGTCTAAATGAGTGAAAATTGAAAAATAGCAGTGTTAGGACTAAGTGAGGGTAACCATTTTATTGCAAAAAAACCCAATGCCCAAATAGTACCGAAATGCTGCCGGATTTTTGAAAAATGAAAAGGGAAAATACTTGAATAAATAGAAAGAAAATTATTGTTCAAAATAGTTTTGATTTTGGCAAATCTGCTCGAACTACGCTGGTTTGATTCTCACCGGATGTGAGATACGTAGGCAACCCTCATCGGGTCCAACCTCCCTTTTTTCAAAAATATCCAAAAAAAAAATGTCAAAATTTTAATTTTGTTATAAATAAGTCGGGTGATGCCATTCTTGCCTAAAATAAGCCGAATGTCCCCAAAAGGATGCCGGAAGGCCGTTTTTGCAAGAACAGCCACCCTGAGTCATTTTTAATGGTTTGCGAGCACAGACTTAAAATCTTCCTCCCAAAAGTGCTGAAAGCCCGTATTTGCAAAACCAAGTCCTTGCTTTCTAAATAAAGAATTTTTTGCAAAAAATAGCCAGTTTTCAAAATAAATCCTTTTCAAATAAATGTGCTGGAAGACTTCAAGTAACATCGAAACCTTCTCAGTCCTGAGTGAGATCCCCTTGAAATTCCATATATGGTGGCATGATCTAGGAAAAGGAAGCAGAGAGACTGTGGTCAAGATTTTGGGAGGCCTAGTTGATTTACTAAAAATCAAACCGAGGAAGGATATCATTGAAGCACTAATACCATTTTAGGACCCCACCCGTAATGTATTTTGGTTTTTAGATTTTGAAATCACACCTACATTAGAAGAGATTGCGGGATACGCGGTTCTCAACGGGAACCTTTGAGGTAGATACCCACTGGCCCCACTACAGGTAACCCTTCATAGGTTTTTGGATTTGTTGAACATCAGTCGGGATATTCAAGACCCGCATCTGGCAGAAGGGTGTTGTACATTTCATTTCCTATATCACCGGTATGGTAACCCAAAAGGTTCCGAGGAACCCAACACCGGCTTGACACATGCCGGAAATAAAGACAAATGGGAAGACCGATGGGGATTAGCCTTTATGGTAGCCTTTCTGGGAGTGGTGGTTTGTCCGAGAGAAGATGGTCAGATAGACCTCGGCCTTATAGGGATGCTACATGTTGCCATGAAAAAACCTACTAGCACAGTGGTTCCTCTGATCATAGCAGAAATGTACTGAGCTTTGACCAAATGTCGGGGAGGCGGGAAATTCTTTCAAGGTTGCAATTTGCTCTTACAGTTGTGGATACAAGAACACATCTGTCACCGCACAGACTATATGAACTATGATTTAACCGGGTTGAGTTGTATTTTAGAGTTCGGGACTCGGGTGACAGGCATTGAGTTTCCTGAAGGTACTGAGGCCTGGTCGTCATGCTTAAGATCCCTGACCGCAGATAAAGTTGAATGGGCTTATGGGTGCCTTCCTACTACTGAAGCTGTATACACATCAGCAGATGTCCCCTATATTCTTTTTATGGGTATCCGAAGCATACAGCCTTACGCTCCTTATTGGGTTTTGCGACAACTTGGAAGATTCCAGACAGTGCACAATGATGAACACCTGAGTGAGCAAGTCATTGAGTTAGGCCCGAAGGCTGCATTTCCTGAAGACAGAATCCAAAAGATATGGAATGAGTACCGGTTCCTCGAGCCTAAAACTATAATACAGGACCAAGCTAGAGGCGAGGTAGATCCCAAGTATCTGACATAGTTTGGCAAAAGATTTCAAATCCCAAAGAGACCCGCTAAAAGGCCACACGTGGAGCAATTCACCGATGGGGTCCAGGTTCAATGGGATTTGCAAGCCAAGGAAAAGGAGTATCGAGCTAGAATAGGACAGTTGGAGCAACAGGTCCGGGACCTCCAATTCGACAAGAGTATACAGGTTGTAGCCGATGAAGGAGGTAAAAAAAAGTTAGCTCAGGAGAACGAAGAACTCAAAGCCCAAATTAAGCAAATGAAAATAGATGCCAGGAACCAAGAAAGAAGTCTATCTGATGAAAGGTTGATCAAAGGGTTAAAGAGACAAGTCTTGGACTGCCAAGAAGAATTAGAAAAATCTGAGGGGAACATGGCAACACTTCGGGCACAGTGGGGCAAGAAGACTGAAGAAAGAGCCCAATTTGTGCAACAAATGAGGAGAAACTACGAGGGGACCATTGCCAAAATGAAGAGAAAAATGAATACTATGGAAGAAAAGACAGCCCAGCGGGATAAAGAATTCCAAGCCGAGAGGGACCAGTGCTATGGGTTAATTGCCGGGATGGAAAGGGAAATAAAATTGCTAGAAGACCTGCACTTCCAGGATTCTCAGGTGCTAGAGGATCATACCCAACAAATAAGCCGACTCCTCCAAGAAAAGGGCCGAATCAGGGAAAGGATCAGAAACATTGCCCACTATATTGTCATGAAGTGTCAGGCCGGTGAGCGAATGGGCCGTACCATGTCCTTTTGCCTCAGTGATGATATTTGTTCGCTGATTCAAGAATGATTTAGATCAGTTGCAAAGGGGTCTTGCACGCAGGCCTGCGGCGATGCCGAGCGATGCTCTGCGGGCCCCAGGATTTGAAGCTTTGATGTATTCTTAGTTAATCGAGTCTGTAATTTTGCTTTTGAGTCTGTTTTTGTAATTTCCATTTTTCAAGAAAAGAAAAACAAACAAAATAGTCTAGTAGCTTTTGTAATCGCAGTTGTTTATTAATGAAAATTTGAAAATCCCAAAAAAAAATTGTTTTCTTACTTTTTACCTTATTTGCAAGAACTATGCTCGGTCTGATTCATGCGGGGTCATGATACGTAGGCAATCTCCATAAGATTCGACCATAACTAAAAGAAAAGGAGAAAGAAAAGAGAGGAAAAATAATGAAAAGGCAAAACGAAAAAGAAAAGAGCGGAAAAACAAGAAAGAAAAGGAAAAGTCAAGAAAGGGGGAGAATAGGAACAGGAGAAGACAAAGGCAAGAGTGAAAAGAAGAAACAGAAAAAGAAAGAGGAAGTTCACAATTGGAAATAAGGGGAAAGGCCGGGATGACACAAACAGTCGAGCAAAGGCATAACAGAAATTGTTAACTGCCTAGGTGCATTCATACCCCAGATGTGCGGTTATCTATTTGTTAATGACTTAACCACTAACAACTTTGTTGTTGACGATGAGTCCAGGAAAGTGGTTAAGTTGACTGGCATTCTGGAAACCTACTCATACAACACCCGCTCTAAGGACACATCAAAAATGGTCAGCCAAGAGTTAGAAGCAAGCATTGTCGACCCGTCTAGGGAAGAAGAGGTAGTGGATGTCAATGCCATGAAAGAGGAGATGTATAAATTGAAGCAACAGATGGCTGAAATGTACCAAGATCGGGCGAAGGGACACCCACTACTAGCCTACCCTGCTAACCCTGCCTACATCCCACCATTAGCTCAGCCACAAGATCCCCCCACAGTGAATTCCTCCCCGGCCTACCCTACCTACCAGCAATATTACGCAACTACTTCCCAAACACCACCACCTCCACCACCAAAACAAATCCCATGCCCTCCACCTCTAACCACTCATGTGTTTGTGGCTCCTCCACCTGCCGCGTTACAGAGAACTTCTAGTGAGCCCCTGTTCCAAACCCAGGAAACACACTATTACCCACCTAAACCCACCTTCAAACCTCCAAAACCATACTCCTACACTCCCCGTCTTGATATCTCAGCTGAAGAAGAGAAGCCTCCTAAAAAGCCTGAGCAGAAGGAGATGATGTGAAAGGTGAAAAGCTTAGAGCAATCATTCAGAAACATACAGGGTCTAGGAGGACAGGTGAGTGTAGCTTACAAGGACTTGTGCTTGTTTCCTGACGTTCAGTTGCCTGCGGGATTCAAGTACATGGCAATCCAGTAGCCCATCTGAGGGGATTTTGCAGTAAGATGAGAGGCGCTGGGGGAAGGGATGAGTTATTAATGGCGTACTTCAGTCAAAGTCTCAGTGGTGCTGCTTTGGAATGGTACACGCGTCAAGATCATGCTCGATGGCACACCTGGGATGATTTGGCCCAAGCATTTGTAGGCCACTTTCAATATAATCTCGAGATTGTCCCGGACCATCTATCACTGACCAAAATTGAGAAGAAGCCGGGGGAAAGCTTCAGAGAGTACGGTTTTAGGTGGAGAGAACAAGTGGCAAGGGTCGATCCTCCAATGAAGGAGGGCGAGATAGTTGATTACTTCCTGCAGGCTTTGGAGCCTACCTACTATGGCCATCTGGTGTTGGCAGTTGGAAAAACTTTTAATGAGGTAGTGAAAATGGGAAGTATGGTGGAAGAGGGTCTCAAGTCCAACAAAATTATGAGCTACTCGACGATTAAAGCAACTACCCAGGCTACCTAGAGCGGCACTGGAGGGGTATTGGGAAAGAAGAAGAAGGAAGATGTTACAGTAGTGGAATTAAGAGCTTGGTCCAGGGGTCCATCACCATATTATCACCAACCACGACCCCATCCCCAAACCTACCCACACACCCCATATGGCCCACCGCAACACTACTATCCACCTCCCACCCCCCATTTCTCTATCCACCATGCCCAAATATACCCCCAACCCCAAGTACCATGGCATGCACCCACCCCACAAAATACTTACCATACTCAAAATACCTACCCACCTCTGAGAGCCTACAGAAACCCCACTGGACCCGATTTTCGACCCAACCCTATTTTTAAAAATGATAGGCTACAGAAGAAGAAATCTTTTACTCCGTTGGGAGAATCTTACACCAGCTTATACCACAGATTGAGATAATTGGGCATGTTAAGTCCGATTGAACCCAAAGTGCCAAATCCTCCCCCAAGGAACCTGGACCACTCGGTGAGTTGCGAGTACTGCTTGGGTGCCCCGGGGCATGATACAGAGAAATGCTGGCATTTGAAAACGGTCATCCAGGAGCTCATTGATACCCGCCGAATTGAGGTGCAGGCTCCAGAGACGCCTAACATCACTCAGAATCAATTGCCAACCCATCATGAGACTGATATGATTGAGTTAGTGCAAAAGGGAGAATATAAGAAGCCGTTACAAACCGTGATGATGATCAAGGCCAGTAAGGACAGGTCACATGAGAAACCAACCAGTGGGAGAGAATTAATCAAGGAAGAAGAGACAGTTAGAGAACCAGTGGTGGTAATAAAGAAGGAGCCTTTGAGCAGTGATGCAGTAAAATAAGAACCAGTTAAAGTGATGGTACCAGGGGCAACTGTCAAGCTCGTTGTAATCGTGAAAGGGGCTCACACAGAGCCGGTTATCATTAAGCCAGTGACTCAGTTACCAATAGTTAGTAAAAAGGCCGTCCCATGGAATTACGGCCGATTGACTGTGACGTACAAAGGGAAGGAAGTTAAAGAAGAAGTTTGTGAAACCCATGGGCTTACTCGTTCAGGGAGATGTTTTGCCCCGAGGAACTGAGAAAAGCTAAAACAACCAAAGATAATCCAGCACCAATGAAAAGGGTCGTAACTGAAGAAGAAGTAGAAGAATTCTTGAAAAAGATGAAGGCGCATGATTATTCCATTGTAGAATAGTTGAGAAAGACTCCAGCACAGATCTCATTTCTATCTCTATTGATCCATTCGGACGAGCACCGCCTGGCATTGGTGAAGATTCTGAATGAAGCTCATGTTCCTGATAAGATCTCTGTGAATCATCTGGAGAAAATAGCAAATAAGATTTTTGAGGTCAACAAGGTTACATTTTCTGATGATGAGCTGCCTTTGGAGGGCACTGAGCATAATAGAGCGCTCTACCTCACGATGAAATGTGAAGACTCTATGTTCACCCGGGTGCTGATTGACAACGGGTCCAGTGCAAATATTTGCCCTCTCTCCACCCTGGAAAAGTTAAAAGTAGACAGTGAGAGAATCCACAAGAATAGCATTTGTGCATGAGGATTTGATGGGGGAGGAAAGGACATGGTTGGGGATATCGTATTGGAACTGAAAATAGGACTAGTTGAATTTACTATGGAGTTCCAGGTGCTTGACGTGGCTGTTTCTTACAATCTTTTGTTTGGTCGGCCTTGGATTCATGCCGTAAAAGCAGTACCGTCAACCTTGCATCAGATGGTCAAATTCGAGTGGGACCGGAAGGAAATTGTGGTGCATGGGGAAGATAGTTCGTGTAATACCATTATGCCTTTCGACGAAGCTGAGGATGACAAAGGTTCGTGGGTTTACCAAGTCTTGGACACGGTATCAGTTGTAAAGATCCTAGAGGGAGAGTGTATTCCTATGCCCAGAGTAGCAGCTGCATCTGTCATGGTGGCTTCGGAAATGATAAAGAATGGATTCTTACCTGGAAAAGGCTTGGGTGCTTTGTTGCAGGGCATCATACAGACGGTATCTCGTCCTGGAAACTGGGATACTTTTGGTTTAGGCTTCAAGCCTACTGCAGCTGACATAAGGCGAGCTAAGAAGATGAAAAAGAGAGCATGGACCCTTCCAAAACCCATCCCCCGCCTTTCCCATTCCTTTGTCCGGCCTGGTACTAAGAGGCACCTAGAAACGGCAATGCCTAATTCTGTGGTGGTGGAACCCGACAAGGAACTAATTAAGAGGTTTGAAAGGTTGTTTGATGAGGTGAATATGTTGGAGGCAGGAAAAGGTCTAAGCAAGGCTGATGTGCAGTTCGTGGGGCCCCATGCAAAGCTTAATAATTGGGAAGCTACTCCTCTTCCTAACCGGAGGGAGTCTTGGTAGTTAGTTTGATTTTCCTTTCAGTTTAATCTGGGTTATTTCCAAGGTTGTAATTCGGATGCTATGTTCCATCCATTTGGATGAGTTAAACCTTGTTATCTTACAATTTTAATGAAATGCAATTTCCTTCCTTTTTCATTCCTGATAGCCTTTATTTTGTCTTTCTTTTATTTCTTGTACAGTCCCTTTTATGCCAGTTTCACTGATGTGTCATGCATGAGGAGTCTTCGGCCTAGTCTTGATTACCAATCTAACTCTGAAATAATAATACAAGAAATTGAGTGTGATGACGAGGTAGAATATGATGATGAGGAAGACTTTGAAGAAATCAGTAAAGAATTAAGCCAATTTGAAGAAAAACCCAAACCTAATCTGAATGACACAGAGGCAATCAATTTAGGGGATGAGGAGAATGTACGGGAAACAAAAATAAGTGTCCATTTGGAACCTCTGCTCAGAGAAGAGATAATAAAAGCGTTGTTTGAGTACAAAGATGTTTTTTTGTGGTCATATGACTATATGTCGGGTTTAAGTACCGATTTAGTGGTCCACAAATTGCCCACCGACCCAGCATGCCCTCCTGTCAAGCAGAACCTGAGGAAATTTAAAACTGATATCAGTGTGAAAATCAAAGAAGAGGTCACCAAGCAGTTTAATGTGAAGGTCATCCGGGTCACCCGGTATCCCACCTGGTTAGCTAATGTTGTGCCTGTGCCAAAGAAGGATGGAAAGACCAGAGTGTGCGTTGAATACCGTGATCTCAATAAGGCGAGTCCAAAAGACAACTGCCCACTGCCAAACATCCACATATTGATCGTTAATTGTTCCAAACATGATATTGGTTCTTTCGTGGATTGTTATGCGGGCTATCACCAGATTTTGATGGATGAGAAGGATGCAGAAAAGATGGCGTTCATCACGCCTTGGGGAACATATTGTTATAGGGTTATGCCATTTGGGTTGAAGAACGCATGGGCAACATACATGAGGGCGATGACCACCATGTTCCATGACATGATACATCGGGAAATTGAAGTCTATGTATACGACGTGATCATAAAGTCGAGGAAGCAATATGACCATGTCAAGGACCTGAGGAAGTTTTTTCAGAGGGTCCGCAGGTACAACCTCAAACTTAATCCAGCAAAAAGTGCATTTGGCATTCCGTCTGGGAAGTTGTTGGGGTTCGTGGTAAGTCAGTGCGGTATTGATCTAGACCCGTCCAAGATCAAAGCCATTCAGGAGCTGCCGCCGCCAAGGAGCAAGAAAGAGGTGATGAGTTTGCTTGGCAGGTTGAATTATATCAGTAGGTTCATTGCCCAGCTCACAACAACTTGCGAGTCCATCTTTAAGCTGCTAAAGAAAGATGCTGCGATCAGATGGACGGATGAATGTCAGGCAGCATTTGACAAAATTAAGGAGTATTTGGCCAGTCCACCTGTGTTGGTCCCGCCGGAGCCGGGAAGACCCTTGATCCTTTATCTGACAGTTTTGGACAACTCTTTTGGTTGTGTACTGGGACAACATGACATCACAGCAAAGAAAGAGGAGGCGATTTACTACCTCAGCAAGAAGTTCACATCTTGTGAGGTGAAGTACACTCAACTTGAAAGGACGTGTTGTGCCTTAACCTGGGTAGCGCAGAAACTGAAACATTACTTGTCATCATATACCACCGCTCTTATCTCTCGGTTGGACCCGTTGAAGTACATTTTTCAGAAGCCCATGCCCACAGGGAGGTTGGCAAAGTGGAAAATCTTGCTTACGGAATTTGATATTGTCTATGTGACTTGGACTGCAATGAAAGCACAAGCCTTGGCTGATAATTTGGCTGAGAATCCAGTCGATGAAGAATATGAACCTTTGAAGACATACTTCCCTATTGAAGAGGTAATGCATGTTGATGAATTAGAACAGGTCGAGAAGCCGGGATGGAAATTGTTCTTTGATGGGGCTGCCAACTCCAAAGGCGTCGGAATAGGAGCGGTACTTATTTCTGAGACAGGGCAACATTACCCTGTTACAGCTCAACTTCCTTTCTATCGCACCAATAACATGACTGAATACGAGGCGTGTATTTTGGGTTTGAGGTTGGCTATAGACATGGGCGTCCAGGAAATCTTGGTCATGGGTGACTCGGATCTTCTGGTGCACCAGATCTACGGAGAATGGGAGACACGAGATTTAAAGCTCATACCATATCGGAAGTGTTTGCATGAACTATGTCAACGGTTCCAATCAATAGATTTCAGGCACATCCCAAGGATTCATAATGAAGTTGCCGACGCTTTGGCTACGTTGGCGTCAATGTTGCATCATCCAGATAAGGCTTATGTGGAACCGTTGCAGATTCAGGTCCGAGATCAGCACGCCTATTGTAATATGTTGGAAGAAGAACTTGATGGTGAGCCGTGGTTCCATGATATCAAAGAATACCTCAGTATGAGAGTATATCCCGCACAGGCCACAGGGGATCAAAAGAGAGCAATTCAACGCTTGGCAAGCAGATTTTTCTTCAGTGGAGGAGTATTGTACAAAAGAACTCCAGATCTTGGCTTATTGAGATGCATGGATGCTAAGCAGGCTACAGTTATCATGACCGAGGTACACGCGGGAGTTTGTGGACCTCATATAAGTGGATATGTATTAGCAAAGAAGATTCTTCGAGCAGGTTATTATTGGCTTACTATGGAACGGGATTGTATCAGTTTCATGCGCAAGTGTCCTCAATGCCAGGTACATAGAGATTTGATTCATTCTCCACTATATGAATTTCAGACAATGTTGGCACCATGGCCCTTCATTGCTTGGGGAATGGATGTCATTGGGCCGATCGAGCCAGTGGCGTCAAATGGGCACAGGTTTATTCTGGTAGCCATTGATTATTTCAGTAAGTGGTTTAAGGCGAAAATTTTCAAATCTGTGACCAAGAAGGCAGTGGTCGAATTCGTGCATTCAAATATCATCTGTCGGTTCGGGATACCGAAGGTAATCATCACGGACAATGGTGCCAATATCAACAGGCACCCGATGGCAGAGACATGTCAGCAGTTTAATATCACGCACCGCAATTCCACCCCATATCATCCTAAGGATAATGGAGCGGTCGAAGCAGCTAATAAGAACATCAAGAAGATACTTCGGAAAATGGTGGAAGGGTCCAGGCAACGGAATGAGAAGTTACCTTTCGCCCTGTTAGGCTACCGCACTACTGTTCGCACTTCAGTAGGGGTGACTCCTTATTCATTGGTATATGGTACGGAGGCAGTAATACCCGTAGAGGTTGAAATATCATCCCTTCGGATTATCACCGAGGTGAAAATTGACGATGTTGAATGGGTCAAAGCCCGCTTGGAACAATTGAGTTTGATTGATGAAAAGAGATTGGCAGCAGTATGTCACGGACAGTTGTACCAACAGAGAATGGCAAGAGCATATAACAAGAAAGTGCGTCCGCGGAAGTTTGAAGTAGGGCAATTGGTGTTGAGGCGTATCCTACCTCATTGGGCTGAGGCAAAAGGAAAGTTCACCCCCAACTGGCAGGGTCCATTTGTTGTAACCCAAGCGCATTATATCTGACAGATGTGGAAGGAAAATGTGTGGAAATGGCTATATAATCTGATGCAGTCAAGCGATACTATGTATGATTTCTTCGTCTAATTGTACTTAATTGTATTTGGCATATTTTGAGATTGAAATGATGAAGGCATTTTGTTCTGCTATCCAAACACTTTATCCTTTGTTACCCCTTTGAGCCTTATTTTATTTTCTTTTGTACCTCTCTTTCGAAATCAATAACAAAACTCGAAAGCATGAGCAGGGAAGATCAGCGGAGGAACAAGAAGAAAGTCCAAAAGAAAAGAAAAAAAGAAAAAGAAAAAGAAAAGAGGAGAGAAGAGAAAAGAAAAGAAAGGAAAGGAGAAAACAAAAAAGAAAAGAGAAAAAAAAAGAAGAAGAGAAATGAAAAATGAAGAAACGAAAAGAAAAGAAAAGAAAAGAAAAGAAAAGAAAAGAAATAAAAGAAGAGGGGAAGAAAGGGAAGATCGCAACGACGGATTAATTCTAAGACCTGAATTACATTTGACTTGATCCCAAAAGGGTACGTAGGCAACCTCTCTGAGGTTCAGTCACACCAAAACAAAATCCAAAAGTTCCCCAAGAAGGAAACTGGGGCACAAGTTGTGGTCGTTGTAAAAACCTGATTCCGAAAGTTGTAATTTTGACCCCCTGTTGAATTGTTTTGAGCCTTTATACCCTTCTTCCTAACCCTATCCAAAATCCCACATTACAGTCCAAAGAAATACCTTCTGATCAATCTTCAGGAAGTGCCAATACGAGCAAGTAAAAGTGATTCATGTCAGGGGTAACACTCCGGTACAAGAAGAAGAAAAATGATTAAAATGAGAGAGTCTTATTGGTGAAAACCCTCGCGGGCACCGTAAGGCGACGTGAGTTGAGAGAAATAAAAAATCAGAGAGTCTTATTGGTGAAAACTCTCATGGGCACCGTAAGGCGAAGTGAGTTGAGAGAAATCAAAAATGAGAGAGTCTTACTGGTAAAAACCCTCACGGGCACCGTAAGGCGAAGGTGAGTTTTTCAGATGGGCAGATGAGACAAGTCTATGGTTGAAAGGTGCTCAAGACATTGCAAGATGGTCAAGGTTTGGGTTTGGGTGAAAATCAGGTTATGGAAGTCCGGAACAGCAAATGTGGCAATTGAGAGTTGATTGGTTGGACAGACTCGCTAATCCAAAATGCATGGCATGATCAATGGCACCAGCTGTTCTACTCATATAAGTCTTCTTCTCTTCTTCCTTCATTACAAATTATCCGTTTTCGGATTCTCTCTATCCTCAACCCTCGAGGTCATTGCATTTCATTCTTTCGAGGTCTGTCTTTAAGATGTTTCAGTGTTAGTTCTGTTCAAAACAAAAGGGAGGAATGTCAAAGCTAGCTACCGGTTTCCCAGTTGCAAAGCAACAGGGCCAGAATATATCAAAGATGAAGTAGGACATAAAGGGCCACTGGAAGTTTCATCGATGGATTAATCAGCTAATTGTGGGGAAGAAGCAAAGTTTCAGATAGAGGGGTCAGAAACACGAAAACAACAATACGAGATAGAACACTTGGGTCATCAAAGTCAGGGGGCTGAAATTCGGTCAGGAAGTTGAGAGGTTCAAGGCAAGTCCAGGGAAGCAGGTCGGAGTAAAACCCAGCAGCAGGGACATATCCAGCAAGAATGCCAGCAACTAACCACCATTTTATATTAACAAATTTTTCTTTGGATGAGACAGGGGCAAGAAATTTTCTTTGTTTGATATTTTGAAGTCATGCGCCCACCTGGAGAACAAGGGAACATATTTCAAGCTTCAGCAATCAGGTGCCCACCTGGAGAATAAGGGAAGTACAATTCAAAATTTTCGTTCTCAATTTTTCAATAATATTTGGTAAAATGATGCGCCCAGCCATCAAACTGGGGCAGAAAATTTTTCTTTGTTTTGTCTATTTTGTTGAAGTCAGGCGCCCACCTGGAGAACAAGGGAATACATTTCAAGTTTCAGTAATTAGGCGCCCACCTGGAGAATAAAGGAATACATTTCAAGTTTCAGAAATCAGGCGCCCACCTGGAAAATACGGGAAGTGCAAGGCAAAATTTTCAAGTTTTTAATATTTGTAACATAACGCGCCAAGTCATCAAACTGAGGCAGAAAATTTTCTTTGTTTGTCTATTTTGTTGAAGTCAGGTGCCCACCTGGAGAACAAGGGAATACATTTCAAGTTCAGAAGTCAGGCTCCCATCTGGAGAACAAGGGAATACATTTTAAGTTCAACAGTCAGGCGCCCACCTAGAGAACAAGGGAATACATTTCGAGTTCAGCAGTCAGGCGCCCACCTGGAGAACAAGGGAATACATTTCAAGTTTCATTAGTCAGGCGCCCACCTGGAGAACAAGGGAATACATTTCAAGTTTCAATACTCAGGCGCCCACCTGGAAAACAAGGGAAGTACAATTCAAACTTTAGCTTTCAAGTTTTCGATATTAGATAATATGATGTGCCCAGCCACCAAACTGGGGCGGGAAAATTTTCTTTGTTTGTTGTTTTGTTGCAATCAAGAGCCCACCTGGAGAATAAGGGAATACCTTTCAAGTTCGGCAATCAGAAGCCCACCTGGAGAACAAGGGAATACTTTTCAAATTCAGCAATCAGGAGTCCACCTAAAGAATAGAGGCATATATGCAGTCAAGCATCACTCGAAGGGATGGAAAAACATCTCCGATCACAATGCAAGGCAACAACGCAAGAATTCCAGTGGAAAATACCAGTTCAAGGCAACACAAGAGCAAGTTTGAAGACATAGATAGGCCCTTTTATAACTCATAGATCCTAGCTTAGGCTAGCTTCTTTTTATTTTTACACGGTGTAATAAGAAGGTCAACGAGCAGTAGAAGCAGCAACAACAGTGAAATCACATCTCCTGGCAGTCCCAGCTACCAGACATTCCCGAACTACACTGACCTGATTCCTTTTTGGCCAAGGATATGTAGGCAACCTTTGAGGCAGGGTGCGGTCAACTCTTTCAAAAATGCTTCACACGGAATATTCAAATGGGTAAAAATTGCTCATTTTCGCTCAATTATCTTTGCACGAAAACTCTTCGTGTTTTCGGGCAAAGAGGGGCAGATGTGAGCACGTGATTTTTGCCCTATGTGAAAATTATTCCTAAAAATTCAAACACATGATCTATTTCATTATTTTGCAATTTTGTGAATTTTTGTGTTATTTTATGTTAATTGTTTGTATTTTATTTGTGCATTTTGATCAGTGAAAAATACAAAAATATTTGGCATTTGCATTTAGAATTTAATTTTACATTTTATGATTAATTAGCAGTTGAGTTACTTTTAGGAAAAGGAAAATAACAAAAATGATTCTTTTTGCATTTTTAGTTTTAATTTGTTTTAGTTTGCATTTAAATATGGAATTTGTGTAACTGAAAATTTGGAAGTATAATTTTAGAGTCAATTTGAGTTTTGGTTTTTAATTTATCATGTATTAAAATTAGGAAAAATAACATACAGAAAATGAAGACAAAAAAAAGGAAATAAAAAGAAAACAATTAAAAATAAGGTATTAATAAAAGACCCCCGAATTGGGCCATGTTCGATAATTCTGCCCAGCCCAAACACAAATACCCACACCCAGCACTGGCCCAAACCCCTTCCCCAGCCCGGTCCAAGCCCCACCCCTCGAAAAATTATAAAACGAAGTAGTACGGAGAGATTACTACGTCGTTTTGAGGCCGGTTAATAACAAATTAATATTGTCCATTCATTTATTCTCATCCAATGGTGATAATTGATTTTTGCATTTACATATAACTGTCCAAAATATCCATCAAACCCTAAAAACATCTTCATCCTCCTCGTACCGTCTCCATCTCCAGCCGCCGGCATAACGCCGCCTTCCCCCACCATACCTCCGCCACTCCTCCGCCCTAACTCTGCCGCCGAAAATCGCCCATGGCGGCAGAGAACCACCAAACACCCCCAAAATTACACCCAAATCTCCCCTCGTCCTCCTCTTTCCATATCTGGTATTGGTTTTCTTCGAATCATAGTCAAACAGCTCGAATATTGAATCTAAATTTTCCGGCCAAAACTTTACTTTATCCAAACGGCCCCAAATTTATACCCTACACTACCCTGACCTCCCTCATCCCTAATCCCTAACCAAAATCCCTCGAATCTAATTGACACTGAACGAATTTTAAATCTAGGGTTCCTGGGTTTCGAGTCTGTTTTGGAAATTTTCAAAGTCGAGTGAGTTCTAGTTAATATTATAGGCCTATTTTTGACAAAATAGACATATAATATTAAATGAAAATCAATTTCGAAGGGCACTTCTTGTGGAGTCCAGAAATCTGTAAGTTTCTCTTCTCATTTCTATTATTCTTTTCTTTTTCTTTTTGAGTTCTGGTCTATGTTAGTTTAATTTGTTGTTTATTTGATAGTTAGTCTTAGACTTCTTGTTGGTTCTGATGTGCTTGCTTTGCTCCTGGTGATTTGATTTGGCTAGGTCAATTGTTATTAATTGGTTTAATTGTTTAGATGTTAATTCCGTTTCATTTATTTTTGTTTTATTCTTAGTTTTGAAGTCACTGTGTGTGTCAATAATGGTTTTGTAGTTTTAATTCTATTTTATTTTGTTTAATCTTGAGTTGGTAATTTAGAGTCTAGTTTAATTTGTGTTTCGAATCTGTTTCATTCTATCTTTGATTCATTAATTGACCCTGTTGAAGCATCGTTTGAATTTCAAATTCCTTATAATCGGCTAGCTAGTGTTAATTAGTCTAATGCAATTAATTGGTAATTGTCTCTAGCAAATCCATGGTTTGGTGTTTAGTTTCAATTAATCCTTAGCCTTAGTTTTGTTAAACCTATTAAATAATGGTTTGGATATAGCTGTACTGGGTGAATAATTTTAGGAGATTCAAGGGTATTGGGGTAATACAGTAGTTTCAAGAAAGTCCAGGGGTAATCTATTAATTTAGGGCTGGGCAGAAATATTGAAGGTTATGCTAGAATTACCTAGAACCTTCTAGAATAGGACTTTTACTCAGATAATAGGTGCACTTACTTGAGAAGCAAGTCAATAAGTAGAGGACTATTGTGAAAATAAAATAAAGGACTAGAGGGCAAATACAAAATCTGAAGGTTGCCCTCATTTTTCCTATAAAATGGAATTCCCATGCCTTGTTTCATAAGTTTGGAGAAGCCCAAAAATTCCCCCCAAAAACATTCTTCAAGCCTCAAGATCTGAAATTCAAATTCAAATCAAAAATCCATTAGATCTTAGCTTTCTTCCAAAAGAAAAACCAAAAAACAACAAAAAACATCAGAAATCCAAAAAAAAACACTGTTTCATTGGAAATTGTAGGTTAATTTTGACATTCTAGTTATCAATTCACTTCTCATAGTTCTCTCTTTAGTTGCTGAAGTTTCAGAGGTATTCTAGTTGATTTCGAGTGGTTTGTGGGTCCAGTCATTCTGTTTTTGGGTGTTTGTTGTTGCTGTTGGGTTTACACTCTGTCCAGTTTTGTTTGAGTGTAATTTCTGGGTCAAAGATTGAGTGTGCTATTGATTTGGTTCTCCCTAACTGCTACTGCTACACTACTTGTGTTGATTTCTCCTTTATTGCATTGTATTTCCATTTTCAAGTACACGTTTATAAACTCACCTTGATGTAGCTGTGAAGTAGAGTTAAAATGAGAATATTGCCAGATTTATGCTCATTTGAGAGTTGTCTGTTGTCACAATTCAATAGATGATTAGTTAATTAAATGTGATTGATGATAGTTAGTTGTTTGGTGTTGTATGAATAATAGACACATTTGTATTAAAATTGGACTGTTTTGGACTTTTAAACTCTGGATTTGTTAATTCGTTTTAGAACAATAGCATAGTGTAATTTGTTTAGTAGTTAATGTTAGTTTAAGCTTTGAAATCAACACTAATACAAGCATGAAATTAGTAATTTAGTGTGTTGTAGTTCAATTATTGATACTAATATGCCTTAAAATCGGTATATATATTCCGTGAACCAGTTGTTTTAATTTGAGCACATTCAGATAGTGTGAAATAATTTCAATGGCTTTGGTTTAACTGAATCAGAATTCTATTTGGTTTAAAATCAAGGCTCTACAGCCTACTGCCAGTCCGTAGGGCCTCAATTTCTTGACTAAGAGGCCCAGGTCCAATTCTGATTCCCTTGCCTTTGGACCTGGGCCCAAGCTTCTGCTGGTCGGTCCGGTATTGAATGAATGTCGGCCGGATTCCTTCAGTTGTTGGCCCAATCACGCGGTCAGCCCAAAGCTGGGCTCATTTTAGAGCCCAAACGTAGCAATTTCTATCTGATGAAGCTAAGCCTGAATCTGATATAAGACCCAGCCTTGAACGCTTTTTCCCCTGGATAAGGCTTGACCATTTGTTGTTTAGTGGACCAACCATTCAAGGCCCAAAAACTATATAGATCCAAAACTCTTTGGTTAAAAATTATATTAGGAATAGGGGATTAATTTGCAAATACAAATTTGGGTACTCGAGTTAGGTGGCGGGTTCAAATTAGGAGGGTCCTCCCTTTTGTTTGAATCCGTACTTGAACTCGAGGCTTGAATTTATAAATGTAAATTAATTAAGCCCGTTTAGAGACAAAAATAAATAGAAAATTGTAGTTGCTTTAGGTTGGCCTTTAAATAATAAAAGTGAGACGAGCCTCGCCAAACAAAATATACAAATTGCGGGGCCCTCATTAATTGCTTCATTAAAAATACTTAGCATTCGGAGCGTGCCGTTTAGCAAATTTCACGGCCCTTCGCAAAGTCAAAAGTCGTTAGTCACTTTATGCGTGCTTTTAATAATTCTACCTTCCTAAATACGGGTGCATATTTTATGCGACCCAAATCCAAATCCAAAAATGTTGAATAAGAATGTGTTGAGGATCCGGGTGCATTTCATATGACGTGAACCAAAAATACGTTCTTAAACGATGTGCGCTTTCTTTAAAATTGAATAAAGCGGTAAATACTCGTAAAATTGCACTAAAGATGTAACATGTATTAAGATCAGATTTTAGCCAAATATAGCAGTTGAGCGACCGTGCTAGAACCACGGAACTCGGGAGTGCCTAACCCCTTCTCCCGGGTTAATAGAATTCCGTACTTGGATTTCTGGTTCGTGACTGTAATACAGAGTCAAACCCCTTCCTTGATTTGGGATTCAAACCGGTAACTTGGGACACCATAAATCTCCCAAGTGGCGACTCTGAATCTTAAATAAAATGAATCCCGTTTCGATTGTCCTTTAATTGGAAAAACTCCTTTTATTATACCCTTCCCCGGGGTGTAGTAGCAAAAAAGGAGGCGTGACAGTATCAGAGAGCAGCAGTATGAAGACCCTCATTTGCTTGTCCTTAAGGACAAGGTTCAGCGTGGAGATGCCAGAGATGTGACCATTGGAGATGATGGGGTATTAAGGATACAGGGTCGGATTTGTGTGCCAAATGTTGATGAGCTTCGAGAGTTGATCTTAGCAGAGGCCCATAGTTCGCGGTATTCCATCCATCCGGGTGCTGCGAAATGTATCAAGACTTGAGGCAGCACTATTGGTGGAGGCATATGAAAAAAGATATAGTTGGAGATGTGTCTAGATGCCTCAACTGTCAGCAGGTGAAGTATGAGCACCAGCGACCGGGTGGGTTGCTTTAGCAGATAGAGATTCCGTAGTGAAAATGGTAGCGCATCACCATGGATTTTGTATCTGGACTCCCTCAAACCTTAAAAAAGTTTTATGCCATTTGGGTTATTGTGGATCGGCTGATCAAGTCTGCTCATTTCATCCCTGTGTGTACCACTTATTCATCGGAGCGGTTGGCGGAGATTTATATCCGGGAGATCGTTTGTCTGCATGGTATTCCAGTTTCTATTATTTCAGACAGAGGTACTTAGTTCAGATCGCAGTTTTGGAAAGCCGTGCAACAAGAGTTGGGCACTCGGGCGGAGTTGAGCACAACGTTCTAACCCCAGACGGATGGACAATCCGATCGCACTATCCAGATTCTTGAGGATATGCTTCATGCGTGTGTGATTGATTTTGGAGGGTCTTGGGATCAGTTCTTGCCATTAGCGGAGTTTGCCTACAACAACAACTATCAGTCAAGCATCCAGATGGCTCCTTATGAGGCTTTATATGGTAGACGGTGTTGATCGCCAGTTGGATGGTTTGAGCCAGGAGAGGCTTGGTTGTTAGGTACGGATTTGGTTCAGGAGGCCTTTGACAAGGTCAAGATCACTCAGGATAGGCTTCGTTCAGCTCACTCTAGGCAGAAAAGTTATGCAGATTGCAAGGTTCAAGATGTAGCATTTATGGTTGGTGAGCGGGTACTGCTCCGAGTGTCGCCTATGAAGGACGTGATGAGGTTTGGGAAGAAGGGCAAGCTTAGACCTAGATACATTGGTCCGTTTGAGATTCTTGATCGAGTGGGAGAGGTGGCCTATAGACTCGCATCGCCGCCTAGCTTATCAGCCGTACATCCAGTTTTTTATGTATCCATGCTTCGGAGGTATCACTGCGATCCAACCCACGTGTTAGATTTCAGCATTGTCCAGCTGAACAAGGACTTGTCCTATGAGAAGGAGCCGGTAGTCATTCTAGACCGGCAGGTTCGTCAGTTGAGATATAAGAGATTTCCTTCTGTTCATGTCCAATGGAGAGGTCAGCCTCCTGAGGCATCGACCTGGGATTCCGAGTCTGATATGCGGAGCCGTTATCCTCACCTTTTTCCTGACTCGGGTACTTCTTTCTTTTGTCTGTTCGAGGACGAACGTTTGTTTTAGTGGTAGAGGATGTGATGACCCTATGGGGTCATCATTTATTTATTACCCATTATATACTTCTGAGGCCTTAAAAACCACCTTTCGAGTTGCCTCGAATTGCGTACACAGTCCGGGCACATAACCAGAAAGCTTAAATATGAATTTTGTGAGAAAAATGCTAAATTCTGATATTAAATTGAATAAATTTGACTTCGGTCAACGTTTTTGGTAAACGGATCTGGACACGTGATTTGAAGACCCCAGAGGATCCGTAGGAAAATATAGGATTTGGGCGTAAGCCCGGAATCAAATTCTGAGGTCCCAAGTCCGAGAAGTGAATTTTTGTGTGAAATTGTTTTCTAGAAATAATTAAGAAAATTGGAAATAAAATTTGATTAAAAGATTGTGGTATCGGGCCCGTATTGTGGTTTCGGCGCACGGTACAAGTCTTATATATGATTTAAGCATTTTCTATAAAGTTTTGTTGAGAACGGATGTCGTTTGACGTGTTTCGGACCCGAAATGGGAATTTGATGTTCTATGAGAAATTTGGGAGAAATCATGAGCTTTGAAGCTTGATTCGATGTATATGATGTTATTTTGGCGGTTTGATCGGGCGGATAAGTTCGTAGCATGTTTTTGAGGTTGTGTGCATGTTTGGTTTGGACCCCTGAGGGCTCGGGTGAGTTTCGAGTAGGTTCCGGGAGGCCTTAAACTTAAAATACCAGATGCTGCAGGTCCAGGGAAAAGTTACAGGCTCCAGCATAGCAATCGCCTTAGCTCAATCAGTGGTGGGTGCTGTCCGCGGTGGGTGCTGTGCGGCCTCGATCGCCTTAGTTCGGTCCGTGGTGGGTGCCGCGCGATCGTGGTCGTTCTTGCGCGATCAGCATAGCAAACTTCAGAGAGCCAGGAAGTCTTCAGTTATACCAGCACGGCCGGGGTCATTTTTGTGCAGTCGACGCTGGGGCTTCAGAGAGTATAAATACACAGGATTTTTCAGTTATTTCTCACTTTTCAAAAACCCAAAACATAAGAGGCTATTTTCCAAGCAATTCTTCTTCTTCAAAATGATTGGTAAGTGATTTCTAACTCATTTTCTTCATTCCTTAACACCTTTTAACATAATTTCAACTTCAAATAGAAGATTTTAATGGGGAAATTTGGGTATGTTGGGTAGGACCTAGGTTTTTGCTAAAATTGGTGGTTGGACCTCAATTTGAGGTCTGATTTCAAAACTAATCACATATTTGGATTTGTGGGGGAATGGGTAATCGAATTTTAGTTTGAACCTCGGATTTTGACCACGTTGGCCCGAGGGGCGTTTTGATTATTTTATGTAAATTTGTATCTTAGCTTTAATTTAAATAGTAGAACCAGTTGCTTGAGATGTTATTTACGAGATGTAATTGAAATAAATAGATTTGGGCCATTTGGAGTTGGATACTCGAAGCAAAGGTGTGGTTTCGAGTTGATTTTGGAGCCGGTTGAGGTAAGTGGCTTGTCTAACCTTGTGTGGGGGACCTCTTCCCCTTAGGACATGATATTGGATATTTGAAAGCCTCGTACGTGAGGTGACGAGCGCGTACTTGAGCTAATTGTTGGAAATCCGTTTTTACTTGAAGTATTTAAATTGAGTTTTTTTCTTGCTTATCTGTTTATTTTCAATTGCAAGTTTATCCTATGCTAGTTTAGAGAAGCATGTGTATTTGACTTATTTGCTTAAGTACTTAAACTGTCTTGGTTGTATTACGTGAAGCATGTTAGGCTAGGATTTTATATTACTTGTTCTGAGTTAGCATTTATCCTAATATTTTGGGCTGTTATTATGTGTTTTAAATTGGGACTACGGAACGGCATCCCGGGAGATCCCCCTGTACTTATTATGTTCTGGACTGAGGTGCGGGATACCAAGAGATCCCTGGCACATGTAAGTATAAGTTTTGAGGATGCCAAGAGATCCTTCGTGTATATGATGAGGATACCAAGAGATCCTCGGGATACCAAGAGATTCCTCGGGTATATTTTGAGGATACCAAGAGATACTCGGGATACCAAGAGATCCCCGGCTATTATTTCCTTTTGTGAGTAGTATTCCTTATATTGTTTTTCTTCTGCTTCCTATTACAGCTTCCCTCATTTATCCTGTTCAGATTCTCGCTGTAGACTTTATCTATACTGTTTTTCCTTATTTTATCATATATTATATTTATCTCAGTAGGGCCCTGACCTTCCTCGTCACTACCCAACCGAGGTTAGGCTTGGCAGTTACTAAGTACCGATGTGGTGTACTCATGCCCCTTCTACGCTTGTTTTTCATGTGCAGATCCAGGTACCTCCACTCAAGCGCACTATATCCTCGAGGCGGAGAGATCTTTGGGAGACTTTGAGGTATATCTGTCACATCGGCAGACCAGGAGTCTCTATTCTATTCCAGCTTTAGTAGTTAGTTTATCCTTTCTTTCAGTTGTTTAGACATTCTAGAATTAGAGCAGCGTATTACATTTCTATTAGCCTGTGGTTCCCGTGAGTTTCTGAGTTTTGGGGTGATATTGTAGACTTCCGCATTATTGAGTAATATATCCCGAGCGGCATCTTTTATACAGTTTTCTTTTAATTGTTCATTTTTAAATAATTTATTCCGCAAGTTATGTTGTTGTTCCGCATTGTTAGGCTTACCTAGTTATAGGAACTAGGTGTCATCACGACATGTTCACGAAGGGCGAACTGGGGTTGTGACAAGTATGCCTGAGGAATGCCACTGAGCTGGCCGAAATTCATGCTTCAAGAATTTGGTAAAAAGCTAATTTTCCTCCGGCGTCTTTAATACATTTTATTAAGTGATCCTCGTGTTCTTCCTTGCTACGAAAATATACTAGAATATTGTAAGTAAAAATTATGAATTTTTTTTTTCCAGAAACAACCTACATAATTCCCAAAAAAAAACAACTGAATGTCGAAGGATTGTCAAATAAAAAAAAATCTAGCAAGAATAAGTCGAGGAACAATTATATTTACTTTGAATCTTGAAACTGAATTCTCCGAGTTGTGATTTCTGTATTTGGATAATGTTAGACGGTGGTAGGACATAAGCATGAGAAGTTAATTAATAGCATTTCTATCACTATAAAATGACTAGAGAAGATCATAAAACAATGCTAGCCGCCTAGTACAACGACAAACATAAGCAAATTTGCACTATATGAGAAAATTTTCTCGATCTCTATTCTCCTTTTTTTCTTCCAGTTTTTTACTGTGTAACATACTTTGCCCTTGCTCCCGAAGAAAAGAAAGACTGAATACCAAAGAATAACATAATGTGAAAACAAAATAGTTTAGAACACTACCTTTTCATTCTCATTTCTAGATTTGACAACCCATAGTTTTCCTCCATATTCATTATATACATCAATGTAGCTGGAGCATTGACCAGTCCAAAATGCATCACAAGTAACTCCTAAGGTATGTATCGAGTTCTAGAGGCGGACATCGAAATATATTCCTTTCTTATTCTAAGATGAAGATAACCGAACTGAAGATTAATGGCTCACTGTAACTGATCAAACAAGCCATCTGTACGAGAAAATGGTTACTTATCATGTATTGTTACCTTATTCAATTATTTGTAGTTGATGTACAATCTTAGGGACTAATTACTTTTTCTTAACAATATTGGTGCATCTCATGGTGAAACTCTCGGTATGATAGAACCTTATTCAGTAGGTCTCGCAATTGTTTATTGAGATCTCTCAACTCCTTTGGTCCATATAATATGGTTTGCATGTCAGGTGTCAACTCAATATCGATGTCTGTTTCTCATATTGAATATAGTCCTAGTAAATCCTCAGAAATACATCAGAGTATCTCTCATTATGATACATCTCCATACTAAGTGTTTCTTCTCTTCTGCCCCTTACCATATCTATGAGACCTGAACAACCTTTCTTCTAAAACATTTAAGCCTTCAAAATGTATAATTTGTCGTCTCTAAAACCTATAATCCCCTTTTTGGACAAAACTATCGTATAAAGTTCACTAAACTTAAATAGTCTTTACATAATAATCGAGGGTAGCATGGTAAGAAGATAATCAATCCATACCCATAAGTATGTTAGAGTCAACCATATCAAGTACAACTTGATTATCTAGTATTTCATTCTCTTAAATTGAATTTAAAAAGCTTTAAACACATATCTAACTACTATAGATTTTTCACATAAGTGGCAACCCAGAAAACATTGCTCAATATCTCAAAATGTCCTTGATTTTTAAATTTTTGACCCACATTAAAATTCATACTAAAAGAGATCTTAATCTCGGTCTTCTTATGTGAGTTCTTGCACCCCTATCATATTCATGTTTTTAATCCTTTTGGTAAGTGCAACTGCTACAGAATAGGTTTAAGTCATCATATCACTACCTTGTTTAAATGGTTAACCAACCTTTCTACAAGCCTCTAAACTAAAGATGTTGCTTATATATCCAGCTACATCCATTGTCTAACTCAATTTCTTAAACGATCTAGCAAGAACGTTCATGTCACATAGTCAAGAAGGAAGTGATTTATAAATATTTTAGTGAAATCATTCATAAATTAGTTGTGTTGCTCTTGTTGACATCTCTAAGAGTACGATATCATTTCATGTATTCGTCCTGTTCCCCAGCCTAAAAATTTACTTGTTCTATAGAATTCTTCAGGAAATATCCTATATCTCGTAATGTGGTAAGTATTCTACCAAAAACCCTTAAGGAACCTCTGAACTATCAAACATAGTAAACTTGGTAGTTTCATCTTTAGGAACTTTATTAAGGATACTTCTCTGTTCCCCACCATCTTCTAGGTGCATAAGGACTTTAGCCCCATTTTGTTGTCCATTCCTCTCATGTCTATCCATTATATCTATCAAGATTTCAATTTTTTTTCACTTTTTTCATGGAGGTAAGTACCTCAGTGATAGTACTCCTCTATCACTATAGTAGGGGACTAGTACAAACTTCCGAAATGGACTCCATTATGCATCTTACCTGTATGGAAGCCCCTCATAGTGGCACAATAAAACTTTCACTGGTCTTGTATACTACTTATGTAGTATTTCTTTGCTGGGAGATGGTTGCATGACCATTGGCGAAATTTAATATCTTTGAACTTCTAGCCAAATTCTATTATCAAATAATTAGTTCGAGTCATACATGAATAGGTTAAATAATGACAAATTCAGTTTGTTTGTTTTTTTACCCTAATTTCCACACATGTACAGGGGAATAAGAAAGAAAAAAACACATCCTATCACGTTCTCGCACAATCACGATTATGGTAATGGCCGGCTACATAACCATAATTGAGATTCTACTATCGACGTGTGCTCCATTAGTCAAAAGATTAACCTCGCTCTAATATCAACTTTTTCAAGACCCAATTTAGGATCATGACTGGCGCTTGAAAGAATGTGCGCCCAAGTAAGCCTCATTGGTGTTTTACAAAAAATCGGACAGAGTTTCCCTTTATTTAGGACAATCCAAAAGTTTTTCTGTCTTATAAACAACAAAAAACAACCCATATTCACCTAAATCAATCACAATCTTCACCAACTAACCAAAAATGAGTCTTCACTAACATTACCAACCTTATCAACATAATAATACTAAACTCGTCTAAAAAATACAGACAGAAGTACAATACTAGTAACTAGTCCAATATAACGAATGAATGCTCATGACACTAATAAAAATGACTATGGAGAGACTCTAAGAGTTAATAAAAAAAAGACGATAATAAATAAATAAACTCTTGGTCCACACGAACAAGTGCGGGGCTCACCAGAAACTATCAATTGTCTACTCTATTTAACAAAATTCCCGCTCGCATCAACTGCTGTCTCTGTAAAAAAAAATAGCGGTGAGTGAGCTGGTAGCTCAGAGAGTAATAACACTTAATCACAATCGTTTTTAATTGGGGACAAGTCATAAAACATTCCTGTTTAATAATGAACAAAAACTATCATAAAAATAAAATGCCCTCTCAAAAACGGTAATGTATAATTAGTCTATTCATGTACTTCCTGTGAAAGAAATAAATTTAACAAATCGATAATAAACACGGTAGACACTTTCTCGTAGCAAATCTTTATGTTTGGGAGGTTTCTAAGAAAGGATCATATAATCTGTATCACTGTGTGGACCCTTAAAAGGAGTCAAATAAAACTTGTAGGTCCCTACTCGAGGAAAAACTATAAATGTATGCTAGTTCTACCTTCCCACTAGCGAGGGCTATAACTGTAATCGATAATCTATAAATACAAGGTGCACCAGGTCTAACGAACCCGCCGTTAGCTACGAGATCCTTCACAGTCTCCTCCTATTTATACTTGTCTCTGTAATCAGTAAATCCTCGTAGGAAAATATTTTAAAATAATATAGGGCATTTCAGTTCTTATCAAATTATGTAATTTCAATTCGATAACGGTAAATCTTAACTCAAGTAACAGTAAAACATATTCAATAACAATGAGAATTTTCAAAATAGCTGTAATCATCTCAAATAAATATAGTGGTATCAAGATCAAGTAAAGGACTTGTCCCACATGCAAATTCAAAACACTCGGTAACATGTTCATATTAAAATTATATGTAAATCATGCTAGTTGTAGAAATACAAATTGCGGTAAGGTTACTACTCACAGTACTTGTGTCGACACATCAAACTTGCAACCGTGAACGATCCATACAACTTCTTCAATCAATCTATAGTCACGTCAACATCGATCTTGTGTTAGTTTTCCTTGTTTAAGCTAATTCATAGCTAATCTAGAATACCCAACCCTTGAATTTCATGTTTGACTCTTAATTCGTCATACTTACTCGCGTTATGGTGATTTAAACCAATTAAAAATCTGTTAAATACAACATATTCATATAATATACCTAGTTAACTTAATTCATGGAAAAAGTATCATGGATTTCTCCCAATTTCCTTAACTGTATCTTTTAAACTCTTAATTCAATCTCCACCTCATATTTACTTAGTCCCATAAAATTATATGTATAAAATAATATTGTTTCTAAATAAGGAAGAATACATGTAATTACATGGAGCTTATCGTTGAGACACAAGAATATATAAAAAAAAAAATTGCAGTTGGGTAGGAGTTTTCGGTACCAAGACTGCACCAGCAGCCTTTTCTGATTATTACTAACCGAAGGATTTCTGCCAATACCTTCTCTACTTCCTTTTCCTTTTACCCGTATAAGCCTTCTTCTATATTTTAAGTTCTTAAATCCCAAAACCTCTCTAATTAGAGCTTCTTCTTTTTTTTGTCCTTTATATATTAAGCTTACGCCACTAGTCATCAGATGGGCTAGGCCCACTAACTTTCTTTCTTTATTTCTTTATTTATTTATTTATTGTTTAAATTAGTTACTTACTTACTCTTCTTTAATGACATGGGATATTATATATATACTCTGTCCAATTATAATTTATAAAAATTAATTATTTTATTTATAAAACTAATTTATAAAACAAACACATAAAATTATGAAAAAAATTAAAAATTGACACACATACAAATTTAGGATAGCTTGGTACTACTTGGCCTCAAATATCGAGCCAGAAACCCATAGATATATAACCTGTCAAATTAAATTATTAAATATTAATTATTTACAAAACAAACACGCAATTAATATTGTTTAATTTACAGTAGATGGCATGGACGTGCCGCCTGTGCATCCTGGACCTGTCTCCGATGAGCTATTAGTGTTACAGGGCGATTATAGGTCCGCCTACATATGGGAGGGAGATCTAGTGGCCCAGAAACTCCGCGCCAGGAGAGTGGATGACTTGTGCGACTTTATGAGGGGCAGAGATTTTCATCCCCGTATAGTCCAATTCCTGCGGTATACGGGCTTCTATAGGATTTTTGGGATTGGGCGGCTGCAGCTCGACTAGTCTCAGATCATGGCCTTGATAGAGTAGTGGCGATTGGAGATGCACACTTTTCACCTACCCATTGGTGAGGCCATCATCACGCTGAAGGATGTTAGGGTTTTATATGGGATGCCTGCTGATGGACTGCCCATTGCACTATCACAGGGTATGAGATATATGTCGCGTGTCCAGTATTTGGACTTGTTGCTGCAGTTCACTGGTTTCAGGCCACAGGATGAGACTGTATGTTCAGGGGCTAGTCGCATTGGTTTGACAGGGTATGAGATATATGTCGCGTGTCCAGTATTTGGACTTGTTGCAGCAGTTCATTGGTTTCAGGCCACAGGATGAGATTGTATGTTCAGGGGCTAGTCACATTGGTTTGACATCTATTATGCAGCATGTCATGACCCAAAATCCACCGGTCGTGATGGCACCTAACCCAACCCGCTAGGTATGTCAATTAACAATTATTCAGTTTCATTTAACTTAATGAAACAATTAAACAAGAGAATTATCTAAATTTTATACATTTCCCAAGGATTGATAGTACAAATCATTAGCTTCTAGGCATGGAGTTTACAAAGCAACAATGGACCAATGACACAATCTATTTGAAAAGTACATAAACAGTATTTTATAGTCTAAGGTTATCGTGAACAAGAGGAAGCTACAACAGGAATGCGGGTATGCCTTCAAATCCAGCAAGCATCGAACGTAGAAACATCGGCATCCAGGATATGCACACACTGTGTAAGAAGTGCAGTATGAGTACAACTGATCCCATGTACTCAAAAAGTAACATACCTAACCTCAGGTTAAAAGCAGTGACGAGCTAACACAGGATCGGGTCAAAAGCCAATATTTCCACAATAGGTCATAACAACATAAATGCAAGTATAAAAGAGATATCTCAAAAGTAAAATACTCAGGTCGTTCATAGTTCCAGAAAATGGTCATGCTTTTCAAATATCCTAGTAAAAGAAAATCCCAAATCTCTTACCGAAAATGACAAAAGTACGAGTAAGTTTGAAAACTTTATTTTTTCAAACATCCTTTCTACAATAAATAAAATGTTTCATTTTATTTCCAAATAACAAGTATAAAGTGCCTCTCCATACCGACATATCAATGTATATAATAAGTCATGAATGACGTGATACTATATAGCATGAGGAAGAATGCATTTCTATGCATGTATGTCATGTATGCATGTGAATGCCATGTATTTCATAGATGAAACATGTACTCACACTCTCAAAGTACTCAATCTCATTACCTTGCATCCTCTCTTACTAAGTTCAATACTTAGCACACTAAGTCACTCACCGCTGTATAATAACTGTTATATCGTGCAGCCTGATCCATATATGTATATAGCCGACTTTGCTTACAAGAAGTGTACAGACTCCGGAGGGGCTCCTACAGCCCAAGCGCAATATCGCTATGGCGTGCAGCCCGACCCAATATCGCTGCGGTGTGCAGGATCCATATATCGCTGCGACGTGCGGCCCGATCTATATATCCCTACGGCGTGCAGCCCGATCCATATATCTATATATTGCTGTGACGTGCAACCTGATCCATATATATATATCATCATAATCAGGCACTCGGCCTCACTCAGTCATCACTCTCTCCAGTCTCGCTCATGGGCTCAAAATTTCATGAAACTAGCCCGACAACAATGATATGATTCATCAACAACAACAACTGAGACTAAGATACGATATGAATGCATGAATGTGACTTAGTTCAAAATATCAATGGAAATCAATGATATGAAAGCAAGAATTAACCACTATGGGCGCAAACAATATCAACATAAATCCTAACCATTATATTTAGCATAATTAACAGCTCAATTACTTTATCACTTGATAAAAACACAAATATGAACAAAATAGGGCCACTATACAAGGCCATGGAAACAACAGAGTCTCTATCACGACCCAAACCCTGCACTGGTCGTGATGGCGCCTCTCGTGAAGACGAGGTCAGCCAACTAACCCAACTCGTCTTTTTAAAAGAATAAATAAACATGAATAAATAGTTTAAATATGACTTAATAATATTAATTAGCGGTAATACAATCCAACACAGTCCTAATCGGGGTGTCACAAGTCACGAGCATCTATTACAGGTTTATCAACCTAATGCATAATAGTCTTGGGAATGCGGAATAAAAATAAAAGATAGAAGGGAGAAAAATGATGTTGCGAACGCTGGAAATCACCTCCTTAAACTCCTATATCTCTGACTCTGATCAGCCAAACCCGCTACCGGGTGAATAAATACCTGCATCTGTACACGAGGTGGAGGGGATAAAGTGAGTACTCCAACTCAGTGAGTAATAAAGGTAAATAACAACTGAGCGGTAAGAAATCACGTTAAGCAAACCATCATGTTGTATAGGAGCAATGTAAAACTCTTTGAGAAAAGCAGTGAAGCCGTGAAATCTTTAGAATTATCTTAGCTCAGTTTAAAATATCTTTTGAAAATGACATTTTCAGCGGTAACGCAAATGAATGCAAAAACAAATAGTGTAGATAAGCACAAAATTCATCCCCTCGGGCACAACACTCAGTTATCAGATAATGCTAGAATATCAGGTAAATATTGCAAGAAATGGCACAAACAACAGATAATAGCAGACAAATGAAATAAGGCAAATACATCAAACAGTACTAGCACCGCTGAGGCATGCAACCCGGTCCACATATCGCTGCGCCGTGCAGCCCGATCCATTTATCATCGACGGCACTCACTGGGGGTGTGCAGACTCCGGAAGGGTCCCCTTACGGCCCAACCACAATATCAAGCCATCTCGTGGCATCAAATATAGGCCCTCGGCCTCAGATCAAATCAGTATCTCACTGCCGGGGCGTGCATCTCGATCCAAAAGTATCCTCACAATACAGGCCCTAGGCCTTACTCAGTCAAAATCACATAAGCCACTAGGGCAACAGTAAAAGATGATGCTCATCCCAAATATTGTTAGAAATATCATTTCAAGTGTTAAAGTAAAATAAACTTGGTTGAGTCTTAAAAATAGTGGAAAATACATGATTGAGTTCAAGTATAAAATTAAAACAGAGAGGAAATATCAACAACATTCCCTGAGGGGTTCAAATATCTAGCACGAAGCTCAAATATGGCAATCAACCCAAATTATGATGATGACAAGTAAATTTTAGTCTAATACATAGTAAATTCATTAATCGGGACGGACCAAGTCACAATCCCCAATGGTGCTCTACCCCACGCTGTGCAAGTCACCTCAATATAGCACTACGATGTGCAAATACGGGGTTTCAAACCCTCAGAACATCATTTATAATCATTACGCACCTCGAACAAGTAAAATCTCTAGCTCGTGATGCCTTTGCCCCTCAAATCGGCCTCCACGCACGTCGTATCTATCCAAAAACAGAGAGAATATATCACAATATGCTAAGGGAACAAAGCCCAAGCAAAAACAATCAAAAAATATTAAAAATCTCGAAATTGGCAAAACCCGAGCCCTGAGCCCACTTCTCGAAATGCAAGATTTCATACACCAACGAGTTGCTTATCTTGCCGTGAGTCTATACATATGAAGAACACCAAAATCGGATTCCAAATGACCCCTCAAATCCCAATTTTTGCTCTCTTAAGTTCAAGCCCTAAACCACCATTTTTAACCATTAATTTCTCAAGTTTTCAGCCTTAATCCATGTATTTCCACCATAAAATCGTGTTTTAAGTCCAAAAATCCTTACCTTATCGAAGCTCCTTGAAAACCCTCTTCAAAATCGCCCACAATACTCCAAGTTCGAAGTTAGAATGAGAAACCCTTCAAAAATTCGTGAAGATGAACTTTAATATCTCTGACCAGGCGAAACCGCTTCTGCGGTAAAAACTCGCTTCTGCGAGAATTCACTTCTTCGGCCCACGCTCTGCTTCTGCGGAAATTCACTAAGGGGCCAAACACCGCTTCTGCGGCCAAATGGTCGCATCAGCGACTCCGCAGAAGAGGTCACCAAATCCGCACCTGCGAACCTATCCGTTTCTGTGACTTCCTCCTCGCTCCTACGATACAACTTCTGCGGTCCCAATTCCGCAGAAGCGAAAATACCAGAAGCAGCAGCAAATTTGAACTTTACAAGACCAAACTTCCCGTTAACCATCCGAAATTACCCTGAGGCCCTCGGGACCTCAACCAAAAGCACCAACACCTCCTATAACATCATTCAAACTTGTTCTAATCATTTAAACACCTCAAACAACACCAAAACCATCTAATCTCATCTAATTCAAGCCTAAGTTCTTCTAAAACTTCCGAAACATGCATTCGATCAAAAATCCAACCAAATCACCTCGGAATGACCCGAAACTTTACACACACATCCCAAATCACTTAACGAAGCTACAACAACTCTCGGAGTTCTGTTCCGACCCTTGGATCAAAATCTCACCTATCAACCAAAATTCGCCAAAATACTAACTTTACCAATTCAATCCTAGTTCTACACCGGACCTCCAAAATCACTTCTGATCACACTCCTAAGTCACAAATCATCTCCCAAAGCTAACCGAATCATGGAATTCATATCCGAGCCCTCTAACACATAAGTCAACATCCGGTTTACTTTTCCAGACTAAGCTTTCCTTAAAGAGACTAAGTGTCTCATTTCCTTCTAAAATCAATCCAAGACAACTCGATCACACAAGACACTGATAATGAAGCATAAAGAAGCAGAAAATGAGGGAAACGGAGCAGTAACCCATGAGACGACGATTTAGGTCGTCACATCCTCCCCAACTTAAACAAACGCTTATCCTCGAGCGTACCCAGAGTTGTTCTAGAAGCCAACCAATAGCTGAATACCTTTACCATGCATATACTCGGGGGTGATCCCACGTCACCCTATCTCATATAGGTCCGATAACACCTTTTAATCGAAATTACACAATCCAATCTAGCCCATAAACCATAGTCACACTTTCACTTCTAAAACCATCAATACGATCAAAACCTCACACCTATACTTCGAATAGACCCGAATCAGCTGTAGTAACCCATTCCTACAACCTCAAGTGCAATTATCTGATATACCACGTAACTCAAACACATGTAGCAATAACTTCCATTCACAACAGCTGCACACAATACCTGAATACCGGTAAAAACCTCTTATCAACTAAAGTCTCATTCCAACACTTCTATATAATGCCAATGATAAATGAAACACGCAATAAATCATAACCAATAGTAGCTTATAACAAAAAAGATCTGCCTTCTCTCTACTTTCTCTCTCTAAAAAACGACGATGGTTGCACACTGACGGTGGCTAAACGGGTTCCTCTACCGGAATAGGTAGGGGGAGACCTAAGAAAGTGATACAACTTACAAGTACGATCCAAGAAATCACAATTGAGCAAACAAGACGACATGCAAAAGGTGATAAATCCAATAGAATAGTTGAAGAGTAATGCTGAAATGTGGCCAACTTTGCATGGAGTGAATTCAGCTAGATCCACTCCAATTGACAAAGGTGAACAGATCCAGAATGTGAAACTAGTGGAGGAAGTCCCAATCGTGAAAGAAATTGAGGGCGAGAAGGCGATACAGAGGAAGGAAGTGCAAGCCATGACAGCGGAAGTTCAAAATCCTGCTAAACTAGCAGAGAAGCAAAAGAAGGAATGGGTGAACCTATTTACTGGGAACAACTTGGCATCTAGAGGTATGAGCCTCAAATTCATTGCTTCGATAGTCAAAAATATTGAAAAAACTTTTGAATTGGACGCGAATGCGTTTGAACGTGAAACAATGGAATGGCAATATGCAATTGTGTTGTATGTTGTGGGTGAATCCCCTTCAATTGGTATGCCGGATTGATTCAGTGCTACACAGTGGAATTTTATCAGTAAACCAAAAATATACTTCCATAATGATGGTTATTTTATTTTCAACTTAGTAGCATGGAAGATAGGGATGCTGTCCTTGCATCTGGACCATATATGATAAGAAATAAGCCCATAATTATCAAAGCCTGGTCGCCTAACTTTGATTTCAGTAAAGAAGTGTTACAAATCATACCTATTTGGGTGAAAATACCCAATTTGCCACTGAATTACTGGAGTATGGACTCACTTATCAAAATAGGAAGTGGACTGGAAATACCATTATATGCAGATGAATGCACTTCATAAATTGAGAGGATCTCCTATGCAAGGTTGCTAGTTGAAATAGATGTGACAAAAGATATGCCTACAATGCTGAAGGTTATGGATCCTAAGGGGAATGTATTTGAACAAGCTATAGATTATGAATGGATTCCTGAATATTGTCACATCTTTCTTCAGGTTGGACATGTTTGCAAGAATAAACAAAAAGTTGTAGAATAGAAATAAAAATAACATAAACGTAAAATGGAATAGAGGAAAAGAGGAACCAACCAGGATTGAAGAACTTGAAAGTGTTCCTACTGAAAATGGAATACAAGTAAGTAGCAAAGCGAATACTGAGAATGAAAATGGAAAACTCCCAAACTAGGAATTAGCTAAAAAGAAATCTGCAGGAAAAAGTGGTGCAACACACATCAGGGGTGATACTGGTATTAATATGATGAATGGCTTCAGTCCACTGAGCTTTGAGGCAGGGGAATTAATCAAGGATCAAGGGCAATGTAGCTACCAAGGGGATACAGGGGATCCTAAATCTAAACAACCAAGTAAATGAAGATAGTAGCTTGGAATGTGAGGGGTGTAAATAAAGTATATAAGCAGAAAGAAGTCAAAACGTTTATTGTAAATAATGATATAGCACTGATAGCTATACTAAAAAATAGAGTAAAGGAAAATAATGCAGACAGAGTTATTCACAAAGTTGCAGCAGGCTGGGAATGGTGTGCAAACTATGCATACAGCTCAAAAGGAAGATTATGGATTATTTGGGATCCTAATAGGCTGAACTTTGAAACTACTAATACGAATACACAGGCTATTCATGGAGTCCTTAGCAGCTCTCAACTGCAGATAAAATTACACCTGACAGCTATCTATGGTTTACATACTATTGAAGCAAGGAAGGAACTATGGGTAAACTTGACAGGGACAAGTAGGCACATTCAACTTCCATGGCTAGTTTTTGGAGACTTCAATGCAATAATCGATATAGAAGATGGGCAATTTGGCAACCCAGTCCAAGACAGTGAAGTAAGGGACTTTAATGAGTTCCTGCAAACTAGTGGCATGATAGAACTAAGAGCGATTGGAAGGAAATATACTTGGTCAAATGGTCACATATGGAGCAGGATAGATAGAGCTTTTGTAAATGCTGAATGGCTGATGAAAAATGCTACCACTGAAGTAATGGTCCTAAATCCTGGGGTTTTTTACCATACTCCTTTGTGTATTCAACTACAAAATGAGGTGCAAAGAAGTCCAAAGCCTTTCAGATTCCTAAATTGCCTTGCTGATCATAAAGACTTCCTTAAGGTGGTGACAAATATCTGGCAGAAACCTACAACACAACAAAACATGCAGAACATATGGTGGAAACTCAAAGAAATGAAGAAAGAGTTCAAACATATCAATCATATAGAGTTTAGGAACATAGGGCAGAAGATGGAGCAATATAGGAAGGAATTACAAGATATTCAAACAAAGCAGGGCCAACAACTGCAGCCAGATTACTTATTTGAAGAAGAAAAAGAAGTGAAGATGAAACTAGAGAAATGGAGTCTAGTGGAAGAAAGTATACTTAAACAAAGATCAAGAAACAAGTGGCTAGAGCTTGGTGATGAGAACAATGCTTATTTTTTTGCCAGCTTGAGAAGCAGACAGACTCAGAATAGAATTACCAGCCTATGTGACTCCAATGGTAACATAATCCACAAACCTACAGACATTGCCACAGAAGTAACCAGTTTCTACAAAACACTTCTCGGAAGTGCTGCTAGTCAACTCCCAGCAATTGATCCCAAGGTAATGAAACATGGAAAGGCTCTTAGCAAACATCAACAATTGCTGCTTATATCATAGGTTACTAAGGAAGAAGTCTATCAAGCTCTTATGAACAATGATGATCAAAAAGCTCCAGGGTGTGATGGGTTCAATGCATATTTATTCAAGAAATCTTGGAATGTGATAGGAAGCAAGGTCACTGAAGCAATCCTCCAATTCTGCACTGATGGAGACCTATATAAAGTTATAAACTGTACAACCATTACTCTTATCCCAAAGATTGAAAACCCCATAAAAATTTCAGAATTCAGGCCAATAGCATGTTGCACAATGCTATATTAACTAATTTCTAAAATTCTTACTACTAGGATGCAGGGGATAATGGACAGCCTGGTAGACAAGAGTCAATCACCATTTGTACCAAGAAGGCTAATCACTGATAATATTCTGTTGAGCCATAAATTGGTGAAAGGATATGGCAGGAAAGGAATTACTCCTAGATGCATGGTAAAAATAGACATGAGGAAGGCTTATGATTCACTAGAGTGGCCATATGTAGAGCAAGTCCTATAATACCTCCAGTTCCCAGCAAAGTTTATTAGATGGATTATGTGCTGCATCACTACTGTCTCCTATTCAGTGCTACTTAATAGAGATCCACTACCACCATTTCCAGCAAAGAAAGGTTTAAGGCAAGGTGACCCCCTATGTCCCTTCCTTTTTATATTTGCCATGGAGTATTTTAGCAGAAGTTTAAGGAGACTCAGTGAAGATAAGAAGTTCAAATTCCACCCTAGAAGCAAAAAGCTACAGATTATTCAATTAGGATTTGCAGATGATCTATTACTATTCTGTAAAGGAAAGCTATAATCTATCACTATGTTAGTCCAATGCTTCCAAAAATTCTCATAAGTGTCTGGATTATGTGCCAACATTGACAAAAGCTCAGTGTATTTTGGTGGTGTCCCTCAAGAGATACATCAGCTGATCCTTCAAGCAACATAGTTTGGCAAGGGTGATCTACCTTTTAGGTACTTGGGCATTTCTCTAAGTACAAAAAGGTTGTCTATTATTCAATGCAAACCCCTGATAGATAAGATGCTGGTTAGAATAAAATCATGGACTACAAGATACTTATCCTATGCTGGAAGACTATAGCTTGTGAAATTTGTGCTACATTCAATTCAAGTGTACTGGTCTCAAGTATTTGTACTACCAAGGAAAGTTGTTCAAATGATTAAAGCCACTTGCAGGAACTTCTTATGGATAGGTGGCAATGACCTTAGCAAGAAGGCACTGATTGCTTGGGATAGACTATGCCTCCCCAAAGCAGCAGGAGGACTTAATATCCTAGACATATATACATGGAACTGGGCTGCCATAGGTAAACTACTATGGAATATTTATAGGAAGAAGGATTGTCTATGGGTGAAATGGATTCATACCTACTATACAAAGACAGGGGATGTATGGGAGACTAAGACCAACCAAGCCTCATGGGTGATGCAGAAAATCTTCAAAGCAAAGAGCATATTTGGAAAAATAGGCTTCCAGGAAGATGAGGTAGCTGCTATGACAAAATGCTCCATTAAAGATGTATATGAAGCCTATCGAAGGAATTTCCCAAAAGTTCCTTGGAGAAGACTGATTTGCAACAACAATGGGCATCCTAAATGGAATTTCATCTTATTATTGGCTCTACACAGAAGGTTGCAAACCAAGGAGAGGATATCATGCTGGGCTAATCTAGAGAATGTGGAATGTGTGCTATGCAAGCAAGAAAATGAAGATATAGATCATCTTCTATTTGAATGCAGTTATGCTCAACAGATATGGTCCAAACTTCTATTGTGGCAAGGAATTAAAAGAGATGCATGGAACTGGAAGAATGAAGTATAATGGGCAATAGAGAACAACACAAAGAAGACTGTTTACCAGGAGACATACAGAATGACCTTAGCTTGTAGAGTATATCATGTGTGGCTGGAAAGGAATAGAACAATATTCAAAGAATGCAGGAGAACAAGTAGTGAATCAGGTGATAAGAGAAATCCATGTGAGAGCTTGCAAAAGCAGTAGATTAGATAGATACATGAATGTTTTGAATTTCTATCCTTAGAAGCTAAAAACATGTAATAAAGATAATATAGAAGCATACAGTAAGTTTGGGAACTGCCTGTCCAAACTGCTGATTACGGAGGAAGCATGTAAATGGTTTGAGATGATATAAAATATAAATATTTCAAAAAAATAAATCATAACCATCTCTTAGATCAGCCATCCATAAGGTTACTTCTCCTTTGGCCAGTACCATGGCAAATTCCCGAGTCGAACCTCGATATTACCCCTCCAACAAGCTGAAATCAAATCCGTTCGTTTTCATCGATGATCCCAACGATCGCCTCGAACCCAACACAATATTTTGGTGATATGACATATCGATACAGGCCTAAGCCACAAGTTGCATAATATGCGCACCAATAAGCAACAGTCTGAACATACTCAAATCATGAAAATAACTCAATTGAAAGAGCTGTACCTCAAGCTTGCCGGTACCATCACAACACAAGGCTGGGAACCTATCTCACATCCTAGAATGGGACATAAGAATCTGACCCGCAAAGTCATATCTCCTCATAGCTTCGCTGCAATGCACGATCCTATCCAAACACTGCTCCACATGAGACACCTCAAGTCACTATGCTCCAAATCGACATCCATGCACAATATGATTTCTGAAACCAAAGCATTCATCATATCCACCACGAAGCAAATAACATATGCCACACAACCCGATAGGTCATAACTGATACTCCATTCACCGAGCAATACCCAATTACTCTTCCCGCTCGACTTCCACTATGAATCCCCAATAGAACCGCACCACATGTGCCCCTAACCAACAAATCATAACGTCTCACAACACAGAGAAAGCAACTCATAGATCTCCCCAGATCACTAACAAGCTCAATAACAGAATCAACTTATCCCTCAACAATACAATTCGGGGCCAACCCAGCCGACTCAAGCTAGAATACGCATCCACATTGACCTGCCAACGAAATCATCATCAAGGAAGCCTGAAGCTGCTCCTTCCACTGCTACAGCTCCTACCGGAGCCTTACGATACGGTTCCTGTCACCAAACCAATACAAAAATCCACAACCTCGCCCGGCGACATGCCCGGCCATAAGAAATACATCTGAAAAGTCCCTCAACACCGGAACTGAATCAATGGTAGAAACCTCTGCACTGATATCCATCACGAAGTCCCAATTAAGAAAAGCAATCTTTCCCAACCGTCCACTGGTCTTTGAAATATAAACCACTCTGCTAGAACATAATCCGACGTACCTCGCCACTCAACCCGTGGCATTTCCGGCATAGCCCATAGCGCAATAGTCTAGAATAACCCACGCTGAGACAACTAGTCTACACCCCAATATCATATCCAAAATCTAACATACCAAGCAAAGAAAGATCCACCCGGGCCTCCAAATCCAGGTAGTTGCTAAACAGTGCCGATACACACGATCTACAACCACATCATAGCCTGTATATGAGAACTTCCATCTCCACATCCACACAGCACATGAATCATCATAACCGTCCCCAATTTCGCCGTCCGAACACATGCACGCCTTTAATACCCAATCATTTCACGATAGATACTCTAAAATTTCACTGTGCCACCAAGCAAACCCGAATACCACCGATCGATCCAACAAGAAGGTGTCGCAATACTACCGAAGCATCATCAGTCTAATCACATTACCCTCTTTTTTTTTAGACATATACTCTCGTCAAATCACTTCCAATTAGCAGTGCCATTTCCTTGATTTTCTGAGGCTACCAGTTGCCTAAGAGTTTTATGAACTTCCTTTCAGAACTAAACTGTAACCTAGCACACGCCAGCTCGGTCCTCTACAATATACTGCATATACCATATCATCCAAGGATAACATGAAAAATTTTATCTCCCTTCTGAGCCACAGACATCTACGCACTCAGCTAGTCAAGAACTTCCATTGATCCCATCTAGAAGAAAATCATCACACATCCCATGCCTCTCATTTTCATAGAAAATGCACCTCTCCAACAACGGTAGGAATCAGCTAGAACTCTCCCAATTCTGTTTGCACAAATTAAGCTACCATGACTGAACCATTCTAACTAGACCGAGCTAAGCAAGCCATCAAAAACCAAGAGCATTGCTGCAAATACCTGTAAGAACCCATTACCTCAAACACATGGAAAGAATTAATCATATCCTTACCATACTGATTCGGTCTACTATCAAGATACTCCATCCATCTAAATTTCCTTCTCTTTCATCCTCAACTTGATATTTTCTCTTGATGTAGCACCACATTTCCTTAACCCAGGCTCACTACACGAGACCCAAGCACAAGACCACACTATCTAAGACCCATAAGCCACTGAATACTCTCTCAAATATTCCCAGAAACACCACATTCCAGAATACCTTACTCTGAAGAACTTCCTGTGAATCTAAATTCGTTACCTTTACCTTCCATATATTGATACATAGAATCCCATAATTAACATATAAATACCACAAGTCCTGAACTCTTCCAATGAAAACATAGTCTCTAACCATATACACAACCTTAAGATACCCGATTGTTTCCTATAGAATCTTAAACACATTAGAATCATTCTCGAAAGTCATTCACTATTATTCAAATTGCAAATTACCTGACCTAACGAACAGAACCACTTGTGCCACATTGGCACTTCGATACCGCAGAATGAAATATTCATCCCAATACAACTAAGCAACTTCCTGCGCTATGCGCCGAGCATTCTTTACCAACAACACTCTAGACATTCCGTGATTCTCATACCCTATGAAGCATAATATAACCTTTGTCAAAATTTTCCTTTACTCTAGCCATAGCTAATCACTCGCATGAGCCAAACTGGAACCAACATAGCACCTAACCATGCACTCAACTGCTCATCACAGACTCTTTAACTTGGCCCGAAGCCATAGATCAAGATACGCTCAATAACTCATAACACTGTTACTCTATTGATGCCATAATACCATAGTGAAATTAAACTCAAATCCTTGGTAAGCATGTATGAACACAAATCGTCTAGTACTTTAGATCTTTTTCAACTCTCGCAACAAGTAAGCCCACTCCCGTAAGCGACTCAAAATTTGAAATTTCGATACCTACATTGCACTCGTACATGAGACCTTCTAACAATCACATAAGGGTCACACAACCCCAAAACTCTTCGCATGAGATAACCCACTTGCTTTTCCTCAATATAACATTTCTGTATACCTTCTACCATCATACACATTACACAACCACTTAGTCTTCCTGAGTCTAAACTCGTATTGCAACATAAAATTCACTTCACTCTCGACTGCAAACATGAAAATATTCTTCGCGCGCCAATAACTCGGGGCCATACCTCGAATTACGATGGAATTCAAACACCTAATAGTTCTTTTATCATCCAATAGACTTTCCTCATCATTTCCAAGTCACATAGATACATCTCGCAGCACTAACATATGCATTAATTAGTTACCCAACCGTCTCTCCCACTAATAGGGACAATACCGAACATATAAGTTCAAAAATACTTGCTCACACAATCAGCACCTCGGTGCTCAAGCCATAGGCAAGGATCTGGCCTCAAGTCCTACAGACATGGCCCAACATCAAACTCACAAAGATCACATCTCACCCCTCGATCGGGGAATCACAAGCCATCAAGGCACATATAATTCTGAGCGCTCATGTGCACAAACGAACGTATGGAAGGAAATTTCAAAAGTTTCTTTTCAAGATGAATCAAGGACGCATGATAAGAATTCAAGAATGTGAAGTTTTCCTAAAGGTTTTGCAGCCTCTCGAGGATAAATACAGACGTCTCCATACTGATCCGCGAGACTCTACTAAACCTGCTCATGACTCGTGAGACATAGTAACCTAGGCTCTGATACCAACTTGTCACGACCCAAACCGCGCACTGGTTGTGATGGCGCCTCTCGTGAAGATGAGGCCAGCCAACTAACCCAACTCGTCTTTTTAAAAGAATAAATAATCATGAATAAATAGCTTAAATATACCTTAATAATATTAATTAGCGATAATACAACCCAACACAGCCCTAATCGGGGTGTCACAAGTCACGAGCATCTATTACAGGTTTATCAACCTAATGTATAACAGTCTTGGGAATACGGAGTAAAAATAAAAGATCGAAGGGAGAAAACGATGCTACAAATGCTGGCAGTCACCTCTTTAAACTCCTATATCTCTGACTTTGATCAGCCAAACCCGCTACCGGGTGAATAAATACCTGCATCTGCACACGGGGTGTAGGGAGTAAAGTGAGTACTCCAACTCAGTGAATAATAAAGGCAAATAACAACTGAGCGGTAAAAAATCACGTAAAGCAAACCATCATGCTGTATAGGAGCAATGTAAAACTCTTTGAGAAAAGCAGTGAAGCCGTGAAATCTTTAGAATTATCTTAGCTCAGTTTAAAACCTCTTTTGAAAATGACTTTTTCAGCGGTAACGCAAATGAATGCAAAAACAAATAGCGAAGATAAGCACAAAATTTTGCCCCTCTGGGACAACACTCAGTTATTAGATAAAGCCAGAATATCAGGTAAATATTGCAAGAAGTGGCACAAACAATAGATAATAGCAGACAAATAAAATAAGGCAAACACATCAAACAGTACCAATACTGTTGCGGCATGCAGCCCGATCAATTTATCGTCGACGGCACTTACTGTGGGTGTGAAGACTCTGGGAGGGGCCCCTTACGGCCCAAGCGCAATATCAAGCCATCTCGTGGCATCAAATATAGGCCCTTGGCCTCATATCAAATCAGTATCTCACTGTTGCGGCGTGCAGCCCGATCCAAAAGTATCCTCACAATACAGGCCCTCGGCCTTACTCAGTCAAAATCACATAAGCCACTAGGGCAACAGTAAAACAAGATGCTCAGCCCAAATATTGTTAGAAATATCATTTCACGTGTTAAAGTAAAATAAACTTGGCTAAGTCTTAAAAACAGTGGAAAATGCATGACTGAGTTCAAGTATAAAATCAAAACAGTAAGGAAATATCAACAACAATCCCCGAGGGGTTCAAATAGCTGGAACGAAGCCCAAATATGGAAATCAGCCCAAATTATGTTGATGACAAGTAAATTTCAGTCAAATATGCAGCAAATTCATTAATCAGGACGGACCAAGTCACAATCCCCAGCGGTGCTCTACCTCACGCTCGCTATCCGACGTGCAAGTCACCTCAATATAGCACTACGATGTGCAAATACGGGGTTTCAAACCCTCAGAAATAGCGATATTAGATCTAAACTAACTATTTACGCTAAAAATGTGTAAAATTTTGGGGATTGCCAAAAATCACATGTCTACATTCGAAATAAGATATTAAAGGGAATATTCTAGCAAATATTCTTTGCAGTTTATACTATTAGGGTTTGTTAGAAATATATCTCATATATATGGAAAGAGAGGCCAATAATGTGGGGCACATGAGATTCATCTGTAAGAACAAACTTTTGGTTAAATATTCTCTCTCTTAAAAAGAAACATGGAGGATCTTTTCATCAAGATTCTTGTCTGAATTATTCCCTATTTTCCATCAGATTCGAGAATAATTCGAACATTCAAGGATTTGTTTGTCACTCATCATTGTCAGAAGGGACAACCACCTAGTTCATCCTTTATTGGGTGAATCACTCATTCTATTTACTCAAATGCCATTTATTACTATTCGTTGTTATTAAATGCTCAATTATTGCTCACACTATTTGGAATAATTATTGCATACAAGTATAATATCTCTCCAAAATCTGTCCAATGTGGATCGTACTATCGGAATTTGCATCTAGAAATATTATTGTTAACAAGGTTTAACCTCTTATCTCATAAATTCAATTATTTGAACCAAGGATTATATTTTTTGGTCAATCAATTTGGCGCTGTCTGTGAAAATTTTCTAGTTAAATTTTTAGTTTCTTCTAGATCTATCACTGACATGGATCACTAACGTAAAAAAAATAATCAAAAAACAAGATCTCCTTTCTTTGTGTGCACAAATCCCAAAATGGTAGGTAATAGGGAAGAAAGGACAAGAATAATAAGTGACCTCCCAACCAACCTCATGAACATCATCAATGAAAGCTGTGAAACAACAGACATAGACGCAACGCCCAATGCCTCCCCTAGACGAGTTGGATCACCTCCTCCTCACTGCAGCATTACAAAATCTCTGGGTAAGGGAGCATCCACATCTGTGACGGAGGAGATGCCCACAACTGTAAAAGAGCTCCTTGAGGCATGGCTAATTATCACACTAACCAGCGTCCTCCAAAAGACCGCTCGGGACACGGCTACAAAAAATGCAAGAACTTGCGTCATACAACCAGCAGACGAGTAACACAACCAAATACCTCTTCCTCTAACAACAGGTATTGCTCGCAATATCGTTAACAGTGTAGGCGACAACATTCTTGCAGCCATTCTGAAAATGATAGAGGAAATGGAGAATGAGAACAGAGCACTCCGGGACCAAATGAGAGAACACCAAGATAGGGTCGACAAGATACCGGGCGCCCCTAAGCTCTTGCCGAAGAGAGATGCCGGCCAGTTCATCGAGCATCCGCATAGTGATACACTGCCCCATATGCCATACCAAAAACCTATAAAATGCCCTACCTCAGGATATATGACGGTACGAACGACCCTAAAGATCATCTGACTAACTATGTCACTGCTATGAAAGGCAATGACCTTGCCAAAGAACAAGTATCTTCCATTCTGTTGAAAAAATTCGGTGAAACCCTTACAGGAGGAGAGTTAACATGGTATTCACAACTACCTGCACGTTCCATTGAAACTTTTGAGGAGATGTCCGGCAAGTTCATAATGGCCCATGCCGGGGCCAAGAAGGCCGAAGCAAGAGTGAACAACATATTTGTTATTAAACAGTCTTCGGGAAAGGGATTAAGGGACTTTCTCGCCCGGTTCAACCGAGTAAGGATGACCCTGCCGAACGTATCAGAAGGGATGGCGGTCGCAGCCTTCCAGAATGGGCTGAGCAGGGATGGTTCGAGGGAGACAAGAAAGTTATTAACTCGACTGAAGTACCCTCCAACCACTTAGGATGAAATACACAACGCATATTGTGCCAAGGTTCGAGATGATAAGGACGACCTAAATGGACCAACTCACTGACTGACCCTTGGTACAGGCCGAATCCAGAAAAGATTGAAGAGGTAATGCCAGAAGAGATCTCATTGCTTCGCGATCTAATAGGGAACATCATCAGACGTATGTCAGAACATCCATTGCGCCCTCCTCCCGCCATGTAGAAGGCTCGCTTAGCTTTATTATCCGCTCAAAAATTTTGTGTGCCACCTACAGAAATAATCTATGCCTTGGAGAAGCTCGGGCCAAAGGTAAAGTGGCCGTAGAACACGAGGTCATATCCGAGCACCAGAAAGTCAGATGCCCTGTGTGAGTTCCATCAAGAACGAGGGCACAAAACTAAAGATTGCATTGCCCTAAGGCAGGAGGTCGTAAACATGTTACGACAAGGACACCTTAAAGAGTTGCTGAACGACCGGGGAAGGACCAACTTTTTATGCGATGTGAATAACACCAAGGACCGCCGAAGCCGCCCTAACCAATTCGCACCATCCACATGATCATCGTGGCAATGACGATGGTTCCATCAACATCGTGAATTTCACCACTACTCACAAGCTCAAATAGTCAATCACCCGCGAATGGGATGACGAACTCGTAGAGAGAATCATCTTCGATAAGTCAGATACCGATAGTTTGGTTTTCTCTCACTATGATGCCCTTGTTATTACTTTACGAATTTTAGATACCGATGTGAGACGCATTATGGTAGACAATAGGGGTGGCACATGTATTATCCATCCTCGAGTACTTGCATAAATGAAACTCGAAGATAAGATAGTGTCGTATTGCATCACGCTAACTGGTTTTAATAATGCAGTCGAGCGAACGTATGGAGAAATCACACTCCCCGTTCTGGCTGGTGGCATCACTCTGGAAACCACGTTCCACATCATGGACCAAGACACAACGTACAACAACATAATAGCGCGACCATGGATACACACCCTGAGAGCTGTCCCTTCCAGATTATACTGCGTCACCAAGTTCCCGACTCCATGGGGAATATTCAGAATATGAGAGGAACAACGCGCATCCTAGGAATGCTGCCACATAGCCCTAGACAACACGATCACTCAATAAATGGAGGACAAAGAAAAAGAGGCATAAAAATCATCATGGTCGAGGATGATATGTGACGATAGCGAGGACATCATCAGAGACCCTGATATGGTCGAAGCTGTAGGATGTACCATAGAAGACCTCGACCTTGTTCAATTAGACCTCAACGACCACAACAAGAAAGCTTACATCTGCTGAAAACTTCAGGAACCAAGTAAATTCTATCAATTCTAGCCATACAGATATGCCGGGTATCCCAAAGGAAATTGCCACGCACAAACTTAATGTCGACCCATTCCACCCCCAAGTAGGACATGTCAGATGCAAGTTTAACTCCATAATACGTGAAAAGGTAGAAAATTGTTGGATAATGGCTCCATCAAGGAGTCGAAGTACCCTTAGTGGGTCGCCAACGTGGTCATGGTAAAAAAGAAGAATGAGAAATGGGGGATGTGCATGGATTTCACAGATTTGAACAAAGCATGACCCAAGGATTCATTCCTATTACCCCATATCGACCAACTCATCGATGCAATAGCTGGGCATGAACTACTGAGTTTTTTGGATGCCTATTCAGCTTATAATCAAATCCTTATAGAAGAAGAGGATCAGGAGAAAACCACATTCATCACCCATCAAGGGACATACTGCTACAGGGTCGTGCCCTTCGGGTTAAAGAATGTGGGGGCGACTTACCAAAGCTTAGTGACGAGGATGTTCAAGGACCAACTTGGTAAAATGATGGAAGTATATATAGATGACATACTAGTCAAGTCCAAATGGAAAGAAGATCATATCGACCATCTGAGAGAAACTTTCGACATACTCAGGCGATACAGAATGAAGCTGAACCCTGAAAAGTGTGCGTTTGGCGTGGCCTCAGGAAATTTTCTAGGTTTCCTGGTATTATATAGAGGAATAGAGGTCAATCCCAACCAAATCAAAGACATCGAGGGGATAGCAGAACACTTGACCACTAAAAAGCAGGTTCAAAGGTTGATTGGCCGGATCACTGCTCTATCAAGGTTCATTTCACGATCATCGGATAGATGTCCCAAATTCTTTCTGTCACACCTCCATTTTGCGTACCTATCCCGAGGGATAAAATGTACAAGGGAATTTTTCCAATTTAAGTGACAATATTCGAAATGGGATTATTTATTTATTTCAGAGGATCCACTTGGGAAAGGTTTGGCTTTTGGTGTCCTAAGTTACCGGTTTATTTTTGAATCCCAATTCGAGGAAAATGTTCGACTTTTCAATTGAAGTCTGCGAACTAGAAATTCTAAGTAAGGAATTCTGTTGACCCGAGGGAAGATGTTAGGCACCCCCCGAATCTCGTGGTTCTAGCACGGTCGCTTAAATTGTTGTAATGGCTAAATATCTGATAAAAAAATGTTATAACTTATGTGCTTTTATTAATATTAAATCGCTTTTATTGTTATTATTATTATTATTATTTAAGCGAAAGTGAATGTCGTTTAAAGTATGTTTTCAGATTGCGCCGCATGAAATGAACCCGCAATTCTAGGCACACTCTATCCAACATTTTAGGATTTGGATTTGGGTTGTATGAAATACACACCCGAGTTTAGGGAGGTAACATTATTAAATATGCCTAAAGAGACTAATGCGTTATTATTTTTTGAGAAGGCCGTGAAATTCACTAAACGACCCGTCCCGAAATCTAAGGTATTAATATATACATTTATGAGGGCCCTTTGTACCTTTTTTATTTGGCGAGGCTCATCTCATTTATTTTTTAAAAGGATGATCCTAAAGTGGCTACATTTTCTTTATTAAGTTCGTCTCTAAATATAAAAGAAGAAAAAGTCCTAATTTATTCACATGCTTTAAGCTCATTGTAATCGGGTTTCGAACAAAATTTGCTAATTCTGAAAATAAACATGGCGATGCAATCTTTTGACAATTATGGGCCCAGGCCCAACATGCGTGGTACAAAACATGGACCTGGGCCATCCTTATTCTAGTTGGGCCTAACTAGCTTATTTTATACATGTTCATAGCTTGCAAAACTAAAAAAAATGGGGTTATTTTGTTAACAGATGTTCTGCCAATTTAAAGTGGCATTCTACTTAAGGTGAAAGAACTCGGAAATCTGATTTTTTATCCTAAGTCATTTACATGCTGAAATTAACCAATTGTATCTAATTAAACAATATTCCTATAAGCTTCAAAACAACCTTTTATTCAATGGTAACTATTGGAGTATTCAAGAATAGTCTAAATGGCCTAAAATGCTTATGACATTT
>MU685095.1:34455-70323 GCA_026770625.1 Nicotiana glauca | reverse complement strand
TTTTTTATTAATTTAAGCAAACAAACACGCACAGACAAATACAAACAATAAAAGAAAAATAACGCAAAATCCACAAAAATCACACACAACCCAAAACTATTTTATTTTGAATTTTTGGGAGTAATTCTCATATAGGGCAAAAATCACGTGCTCACACTTTCCCGTACTCAAGAAGGATAACGGCCTCCAATGGATATCAGAGTGTGTCCAAGACCTAAAAGAATTAAAAGCATATTTTTCGCCACCACCACTACTTTCAAAACCAAAGCTAGGAGAACGTCTCCTCGTTTATCTCACTGTATCCGAAATAGCTGTGAGAGCAGTCCTGGTTCGAGAAAATAAAGGTATACAATCCCCTATCATTTATATTAGCAAAACATTAGTCGATACCGAGATGAGGTATCCTCACCTCAAAAAGCTGGTAATGGCCTTAGTCGTAGCTTCGCGAAATCTTAGGCCGTATTTCCAATACCATCTCATCTCCGTCATTACGACTCCCCCATGAGAAGTATTTTGCATAAACCCGAGTTGAGCGATAAATTCACAAGTGCTCGCTGACTTTGTTGCCGATTTCAGCCCAAAAGTAATGCCCGAAGTTGAAAGAGAAGCCGCTCAAACTTCCCCACCAAACACAAGACCTATGGATCCTATACACCGATTGCGCATCCAATGCGTTAGGGTCTATACTGGGACTCGTACTCGAGGTCCCAATAGGAGAAGTGATTTTCCAGTCCGTAAGGTGCCTAGATATGACTAACAATGAGGCCGAGAATGAGGCCATAATTGCAGGTTTGAGACTAGCACTCAAGTACGGTTCAAGATGTTAAAATTACATTGTGATTCCCAAATCGTAGTCAACCAAGTCACCAGGGACTTACCAAATCGAAGAAGAAAGTTTACAAAAATACCAGGCTGAAATCTGTAACCTTTTGCCCGAGTTTGATGAAAGCATCGTAGCCGAAGACAAAAACAAAATCCACCTCCTCAACTCATTGCTTGATCAAATCAAGGTAAGAACTGTAAGCTTAACTTGGGACTGGAGCAATCGTATTATTACATATTTACAGGACGACATAATCTCAGATGATAAAAAAGAAGCCAAGAAACTGACAATGCAAGTGGCCAGGTATAATATCATCCACAACAACTTGTATAAGAGAACTTATGACAGCCTTCTGGCAAAATTCTTGGGCCCAAACCAAAAATGGCACGTCCACGAAGAGATCCACGCGGGGCATTATAGAGCCCATTCTGGAGATCAGGATTTGGTCAGATACCTCATACGAGCATGATATTACTAGCCCACCATGAAAAAAGAGGTCGCGAACTTCATAAAAAAATGTGAGCAATGCAAAAAATATGCTCCGATGATTCACTAAGCAGGCGAACAACTCCACTAGGTCATCTCACCTTAGCTGTTCATCAAATGGGGAATGGACATCGTGGCCCCCCTCCCCGCAGAACGAGGTAATGTATGATTCCTTTTGGTTTTATCTAAATATTTCTCTTAATTGGTAGAAGCAAGAGCATTCGCCCCAATACGTGAACAGGAAGTGATTGCCTTTATATGGAAAAACATCATATGCCGGTTCGGCCATCCCAAAGAAAATCAGATGCGATAACAGACCCCAGTTCGTGGGGAAGAAGACCACCACGTTTTCGGAGAAATGGCGTACAAAAAGAATACTCTTGACTACATACCATCCCGCGGGCAACGAATAAGAAGAGTCCTCCAACAAGTCGATACTAATCATCATAAAGAAAAAGCTTGAAGACGCCAATGGATTGTTGCCGAAAATATTACCAGAAGTACTGCGGGCTATCAAACAACGCCAAAAATGAGCGTAGGAGAGACACCTTACTCTTTGGTCTATGAAACCGACGCAACAATACCAGTCGAGGTCGGAGAGTCCACGAGAGCGGTACAAGCAATGACAAAAGTAAAAGGCAGGAGCTCGACAACATCGAAGAGCGAAGAGACATGCCTATGTAAGAATGATCGCCAAAAAAAAACAAGAAAAACACTGTTAAAACAAGAAAGCAAGAGTTAGGCCACTCAAAGTCGGGGACTATGTGCTTAAAACTAAACCACAAGCGGGCAAAGACCCACGGGAAGGCAAGCTAGGAACAAATTGGGAAGGTCCGTACAAAATCATGGCAAGAGCAAACAAAAGGCCATTCCAACTAAAAGCAATGGAAGGAAAGCTACTGCCAAACAACTGGAATTTTACCCACCTCAAGTACTTCAACTTTTATGAGATAAAGTGTCCCCCAAGTCGTACTCTTTTTTCCCTCACTTGAGTTTTGTTCTAATTGGGTTTTCTCAAGGAGGTTTTTAACGAGGCGACGAAAGGAACACTTCAAGTCGAAGTACGTAAAGACGGGACGGGGACGGCTAGTTCATTTATCCACCTTTCAAGGACTCTCCAGGTCAACCAATAAGGACTAGATAGATGGGATCAGGATTGGAACGCCAGCCAACACCCAAAAATTTGTAAATTTCTCCAAGTGTAGAACCAAAGCAACAATGCTTGAAGTTTGTTGTTAAGTTTATTGTTATCCGTCCAAGTGTATGACCAAAGAATCAATGCATAAAGTTTATGGTTTCAACAAAATTCGCACTTATTGACATATCTTTCTAAATTTAGATTATGTTCGACCTTGTTCAAACTAACACCTAGTGGCCCTCGGCCATAATTAAATTCTGGTTATGTTCGACCTTGTTCGAACTAATGCCTACTAGCCCTCAGCCATAATTAAATTCTTGTTATGTTCGACCTTGTTCGAACTAATGCCTACTGGCCCTCGGCCATAATTAAATTCAGGTTATTATTCGACCTTGTTCGAACTAACACCTACTAGCACTCGGCCATAATTAAATTCAGGTTATGTTCGACCTTGTTCGAACTAATGTCTACTAGCCCTTAGCCATAACTGAATTCAGATTATGTTCGATCTTGTTCAAACTAACACCTCCTGGCCCTCGAACATAATAAAATTCAAGTTATGTTCGACCTTATTTGAACTAACGCCTACTGGGCCTGGGTCATAATTAAATTCAGGCTATGTTCGACCTTGTTCGAACTAACACCTACTGGCCCTCGGCCATAATTAAATTCAGGTTATGTTCGACCTTGTTCGAACTAACGCCTACTGGCCTTTGGTCATAATTAAATTCAAGTTATGTTCGACCTTGTTCGAACTAATTCCTACTGGCCCTCGGCCATAGTTAAATTCAGGTTATGTTCTACCTTATTTGAACTAATGCTTACTGGCCCTCGACCATAGTTAAAATCAGATTATGTTCGACCTTGTTCAAACTAACACCTACTGGCCCTCGACTATAATTAAATTCAGGGTATATTCGACCTCGTTTGGACTAACACCTACTGACCCTCAGCCATAATTAAGTTCAGGTTAAATTCGACCTTACTCGAACTAATACCTGCTGGCCCTCGACCATAATTAAAACCTTGTTCGAACAAACGCCTACCGACCTCTGGACGCCATTCGCCATTAACTAATCAGGGTCAAAAAATCAAGGCAACCAAGCAACAGAATTAAAAAAACATACAAATGCGAAAAACGAACCATATGAAGAGAATCAAATACAAAAAACAAACTTCGCATATCATACCTGAAATATTTTTTACAAGGCTCATGAAGACGCCACCAACTACGTGCACAAATATACAAAAAATCAAAAGAGAAAACTACTGGTCACCACCATCACGACCTTCAACATTCCCATCGACTTGTCCCCCAACCGCATTGCCCCCTGACCATCAACGTCCTCATCATCGCCGCCTTCGTCCTCAGGATATGCAACATCATACCTGGCATTCTGATGTGATTTTTCGAGTTGACAAAGAACCAATCGACTAGGATCAAGATCTTGAAACAAAAATGCAGTTTGTGGGCCAATTTCAAGAAATAATGTATCTCAAGTTTTAGGACTCAGAATATGATGATTCAAAAATGAGGTGAAAGATGATGATCTGAACTATAAGAAAGACTATTTACTCGTTCAAAACAAGTCAATAACGATGATGCACTAGTTCAATTACAGTTATGATTCTATGATATTAAAAGAACGAATTTAGATCAAGAAACGTGTTCTTGAAAGATCAAGGACTAAACAAGTTTCTAAAGTCACCACTTGGAATCAATTAACGTGATACAGAAACACCACACACAATTGAATATAAGATAAAGACTATCACCACCCTGCTTGGAACCAAAAACGAGGCTAAAGAAGACAATAGAGAGAAAAACACTCTATTGTAAAACTAGGCAAACCTAAAAAAACGTGAATTCTTTATTCTACAAGGCAAGAGAACCCATTATATAGGCTTAGATCTCTTCTTTGATGACTACAATTCCTATTCTAATAAGGAAATAAAATAACTAAAGAAAATAAAAGTAAAATCCCTATTCTACAAGGAAAAGAAACTAGAATTCTACTAAAAGGAAAATCCTTATTCTAAAAGAATAAAATAAATCCTATTTTAAGAAAGAAAGAATCTTGGCTTCTTGGACTTCTTGTAATTATTGAAAGTAAGTCATATGTTTGGACTTGATCTCTAAAACATTATCTTGTCCAAAATTAATAGACTTTAATATAAATTCTTCTTTTACACATTCTCCCCTGGTTGAGAAAAACTCGTATTCGAGTCTAAAGGCTCCACAAATGGCATAAGATTGGCAGTTTCCATGATTTGATTGAACTCATATTCACTAGGCTCTAAGTTGTATTTTACTAATTTGTCAAAGAGCTTCATCTCATTGTAACAAAGCTTGGCTTGTGACCGAGATAAATTCCACTTTCTCAATAGTAACTTTGTACCAATGTTCCTGCAATAAACCCTCCTAAATAGATTTTCAAACACTCCATAATCTTAAGTTATTTTCTTTTTATCTTCAGGAATCTTGAACATCTCCATATCTATGTGGTGTTTATGGTATATTCCCAAATAAGTCGATTTAGTACCACAAAACCCATTAAAAGAATCAAATTCAAGTACCATTTGATCAGTCTTGGAGATTGAATTATATCTTCTTGAGAACTCATCAGCAACAATGCTCTCATATTTAACTAGATCATAACCATAAATGGAATTTGTGTTGAGATTTTTTGTTCCTACATATTCTTGAAAATATTCATCCTTTGGGGGGCAAGAAAAAAGCTAGAACAAAATATGAACTCAAACCTTCCATTATGGACTCCTTTTTAAACAACCCTTCCTGTCGTATTTGTATATTTTCATGGACCTGTGAACTAATGCAATATGATGCCTCGTTGAATAATAGAATCAACAATCAAATTATTATTATGTTGAGAATCTCTATTAGGTGAAAGGTTAATCTCACATATGGGATGCTCCAATAGATACTCATCAAACTTCGGAGATAAATCCTCAACTTGTAGATCCAGTGCATGCTCCTCCTCCTTGTGCTCTTCCATAGTAATACCAACATTGAAAGATTTTTCTCTATTGATTTGACCAATTTTTTGTAATTTCTTCACAAAAGAATCATCCTTGGGCTTCAAACATTTAGCAATTTCTTTTGGATTCAATGGTACTAAGATAATCTTACGCCTATGCTTTGTAAAAGAATAGATGTTAAGGTCTTCATCATATTTAGCACACATATCATACACCCATGGTCTTCCAAGTAATAAGTTACAAGCATCCATCTTCACTACGTTACACCAAATCTTGTCTTTATAGATCTTACCAATAGAAAAAGATACTAGGCATTGACGAGTTACTTCTAAAGCATCATCATCTTCAACTTCAATGTTGTAAGGATATAGATTGTCACGACCCAAAATCCATTAAGGGTCGTGGTGGCGCCGGACACCGCCGTCAGGCCAGCCAACTCAAATACTTAATTAAATCTCATTTTAACACTTCTGAAAAACATTTCTTTTATACGTTTTAAACAAGACTCAGTGTATTCTTCCGAATAAATAAATAAAATATTTAAATAACTTTTAAGATTTCCAAATAATCCAAATACATCCCCAGAACCCGGTGTCACAAGTATATGAGCAACTACTGATAAAAGAAATAAAATACAACGTCCGTCCGGAATACAGGGGACGGAAAGTAAATATAGTACACTGGAAAGGACTACCCTAGCTGCGGTCGCCTCGAATGATACAGCTCACCTAGTCCCAGAAGCATCCGTGCTGCTACGCCCCGTAGGCTGCTAGAGGTATATATACATGTGCAACAAAAATGCACAGAAGTGTAGTATGAGTACGTAATCAACATGTGCTCAGTGAGTGTCCCGCCTAATCCCGAAGGGGTAGAGACGAGATGGTCAACTCTGACATTCTCTAATAGTCCAATGATTATTTATCCTCAATATACATATTAAACAGTGGATTTATTTTATTAACATGATTCTAATCCAGCTAGAAGAAACAAGTAATCACGTAATTCCTTCATAGGTAAGTTTCCATAATTTCTCTCTAAATATATTCCAAATATTTTTAAGCCACCAAAGGGCAATAATAACTTAATGAAGCTCAAGACAACAGCACAGACATGCGCAAATCATACCGAGGCGATGACCTGATCCAACAGAATAAATGTGCACTTGCCGAGGGTCGATGACACGCCTATAGATGCATCTATTAATCTACCGAGGCATTCGGCCTGTTCCAAAATAAACACACACAGACAGACAATCAGTCAAGAAGTCAACATGGAACAATCATCCAAGAAAGGCCAATTCTCTTTAATAATTTGAGAAAACGAAGCTTAAGTCATTTTAGAAATCCATTTATTAATTTAATGTGATCTATTACCCGGCTCGCGAATCATCCATGCGATGCAGGTACACATAAGATACATGCTCAGATAGCTAATTAGAATTTTATCAGGGAATAATTATCCAAATAAAACTAATTCTCTGCTTAACGATTTAGGAAATGATGTTTAATCTCTTTTTAAATTCATTTAGTAATCAAGGGTGATTTAAACAATCCAAGTCATCGATGGGTTCATAATTAATTCAAGTATAACATGCTGATGGGTCCTAACTACCCGAACAATAGCATAATAGTAGCTATGCACGGACTCTCGTCACCTCGTGCGTACGTAGCCCCAACAAATAGGAGCACATAACCAATCACTTCATCTATGGGGTAAATTCCCCCTCACAAGATTAGAAAGGAGACTCACCTCGCTCCGAAGATCCGCAACCGGCATTCTGCATTCTTCCGGAGACTTGCACCAACGCACAATGCTCCAAAAGTAGCGAATGATCATATAAATCCATTAATATATGCTCAATTATACTTCACAACCCAATTTATAACAATTCCTAACCTCGAAGGAAAAATTGACAAAAATGCCCTCGGGCCCACGTGCCCGGAATCCAAAACTTTTCGAAGATAAAGTTTATCCATAACCTTAGGTACTCGAATATATAATTTTCTCTTAATCCAATACTCAAAATCGTAAGCAAAATCCAAGATTTCTAATTTCCTAGGTTTTCAACCAAACCCCAAATTTACACTAATCTTCATACTTAAATCCATACATAATTAATGTATTTAACTCATAATAGGTAGGAATAACTTACCTTAACATTGTTGATGAAGAACCTCTCTTGAATCCTCCCAAAATCACCAAAGCCATGAGAAATGAGAGAGAAATGGCCAACACCCCACTTTTAAAACAATGCTTCTGCCTCCACACATTTTCGCTTCTGTTGTACCATTACCGCTTATGTGGAAACCGCTTTTGTGGTTTTGGGCCGCTTCTGCGGTTCTGGGCTCAGCCCTGTTTTTTCGCTTCTGCGATCCCCTCTTTCGCAGATGCGGTCCCGTTTCTGCGAAACCTTGACCGCATCTGCGGTCCAAAATCCTTCCAACAAAACCTCTTCTGCGGCTCCCTCAACCGCTTCTGCGGGGCCGCTTCTGCGGTCCCATTTCCGCAGAAGCGAAAACACCAACAACTAGATCCTTCAGTCTTCTTCAAAATTCCATATTTGATCCGTTAACCACTCGGAATCCACCCGAGGCCCTCGGGACCCCAACCAATCATACCAACCAGTCCTAAAACACATTACGGACTTGCTCGAGGCCTCAAATCATAACAAACAATGCCAAAACCATGAATTACACCCCGATTCAAGCTTTATGAACTTTGAACTTTCCAACTTCCATTTTCGATGCTTAAACCTATCAAATCACGTCCGATTGACCTCAAATTTTGCACACAAGTTATATTTGACATTACGGACCTATTCCAACTTCCAGAATCGGATTCAGACCCCGATATCAAAAAGTCCACACCCGGTCAAACTTCTCAAAAACCTTCAAATTTTCTATCTTTAGCCAAATGGCTTCAAAATGACCTACGGACCTCCGAATTCACTTCCGATCGCGCTCCCAACTCCAGAATCACCATACGGAGCTACTCCCAGTCTCGAAATCCCAAACGGACATCGATAACGCTGAAATGCACTCCAAGCCAAACTTAAGAAATTCCTTCTAAAATGCTAACTTCCACAATAAGCACCAAAACGCTCCCGGGTTATCCAAATCCCAATCCGGGCATACGCCCAAGTCCAAAATGATCATACGAACCTGCTGGAATCTTCAGATCATGATTCCAAGGTCGTTTACTCAAAATTCCAATCATAGTTCATTCTTTCAACTTTAAGCTTCTCAAATGAGAATTTTCATTTAAATCTAACTCCGATCTTCCCAAATTTATATTCCGACCATGCGAACAAGTCACAATACCTGAAATGAAACTGCTCATGGCCTCAGACTGCTGAACGACGCGCTAGGGCTCGAAACGACTGGTCGGGTCATTACATTCTCTCCCACTTAAACATACGTTCGTCCTCGAACGTGCTGAGAACTACACTGGAGTAGTCTGAAATCACTGGTTAGCACCTCATGCACCTTCCCGTGCTACCACAATTCAGTTGAGCACATTAGCTCGATAAGTTCTGAAGATACTCCCCCTTATTCAAGCAAATAAGCCTTAGAGCCCAATTCCAATATTCAGAATTCTATGCCAGGCCTATTTCCAACATACGATCACCGTATCAATCACTATACGTTGTACTCCAGCGTGACTGCATAGCTCTGCTGAATTCACACTTTGCATCACTTTACTCATTGGAACACAATAACATTTCTGTTTGAATTAATCAAAATTCCATGGATCCGATGCTCCCATTGCACCTCATGACCTACATAGGCCTTACTCTAACTATTACAATACCTCCACGATGGATGAGATGCCGAAATTCATAATCAACTGCCGAGTCAACCAATCATCGAGTTTATACTTCTGGCAAGAAACATTACCACATTCTGAACCAAATAATGATCTTCGCTCCTTAATATACTTCATATTAATCAGATTGCACTGATCCTAAATCCCACAATCTCATCTTACCTAGTATGAACTGCTCATGCAATAAGCCACTCTGAATGCGAGCACAAGTCTCATATAACGTGACGATGTGCCAATAGGCCACCAATCCGAACACAACACAAATAGGAAATCGAACTTTGGAAGGAACTACCTAACCCCTGCACTAATACGGACTTTTCTTAGAAGATAGGAAGCAAAACACACAAAAATATCATATAGAAAAACCAAACTCGACCTCACACTATTGTGAGGTGCAACCCGATCCAAATAACATACCCATGGCGGCGTGCCACCCGATCCACACATAGATCTCACATAAGGAGATTGCACTTCGAGCTAAATCTGCTCATTCCGATAAAAATATCGAATTTCGATCGTAAGCACGCTAAGTGCATAATACCATCCCTGAGAAATCACATAGCGCTATAGGCTACAAAACGCAAGCACAGCTGAGGTGCGATACAATATTTAAATCTCAAGAGCCATCCTGCTCACATAACATCATCACAATGCGGAACCTCAACACATAGGAATTTACTAAGCAGTCTCACAACTCATATGGCGGAATACATCATGACCTGGAATAGCTGATGAAAACATAACACCCCGAATGTTCCTCTATAGGGAACGCTCTCTGAAACGAACACAACTGGCCTGATATAAAGCCATGTTCACAAATAAACCAATCCACCGATCTCAAGCTGATTTTTGATTGCACCAATTTGGCCAATGACCTTTCAGAGGTCCATAGTAACCCTCTTTCGCCTCATATCACGCAAGAATTACCATCATAACCGGAGCAACCTCCTCAGTTCATAACCCAATATACAAAGTGCCCTCCAGGCATAAATTCTCAGATTAATGATATTACCACGATCCTCATACTTGGTTTAAATCTTTAGCCAATCAAGTGACTACATGTCACACTTATACAATCTTCCCGTGGGACACACTCCCACAATTTTCCGAAATAAATAACGGATACGTACATCTAAACCATCGGACGCACTAACGCTGAAAAGTGATCCAGATCCTTAACCAGGATGCAAAACCTCTTCCACAACACATCGATCTCAGGTGACGCTGAGGACAATACCAATTTACTCTAATCATTCAACCCTTTCCTTTCTCATCCGAGCCCGTGATATCCTTGTCAACACTGAACTGCAACCTTGATCCTCACTTCGTATTTCCATGCTACTCAATGCACCCAACGTGCCAACATACGATGGAATACGATTTTTCATCATAACTCCGAATTCATTAATATTTTCACATTTCATCATATAAGAACCTTGCACTTAACTCACTTCAAGAGATTCATAGCAATACAGCGGTAATTTTCCATAACCGTAGAATATGCAAATCTGCAAGTAGTGGTCCAAGCCACCATAGCCCTTCCGGAATCCGCTTTCACTTAACAAGCCATAACAGAGGAATTCCCCTGATAAATCATCAATCATGGCGACCGACAGGCCTCACACATACCCCCACAAATCATACACATAACTTGATCTCGCGGACTGAACTGATCACTGGCCCCAATATGCCAATTCAACTATGGCTAATCAATTTACCTTATTCCAATTCCTCTTTGCTTGCCTTAAAAATAAGACTAACTCCATTCAACACATAACATACTCTATTTACACTCACCCCGAGTGTCCTTGAATCATGAGACCAGGTTGTCTCAATTCCCACGAACTATTTCATAACACCCAAATGCTACACCGCCAGTCAGACATCCCGAAACATTCTGTGCCTCTTCTCAAAAACTGCTACAAAGCTTGATTCTTAATTGTACCTACAAGCTCGACATCATTAGGCACCACACCTTACCTCTTGAATTCACTAGGACCGTTACTGAGAGCCACCCGCTCTGACTTGGTCCCGAATATAATCAACTCCATGAATCTTCTAGCACATTAATACCCTCTCAACGAAGCTCCTGGCAGAACCGCTCCCCTTTAAACCCAACTTCTATACAAGGCATAAATTCTGAACCTTTTCCCAAGTTCGAACATGAGCCCATAAGGCTAACCATAGCACATCCTTAATAATTCCTCCGCTCAATTTACTACTTATAGTCCTTTCTTGTAGCTGAATTAATCCATAAATATGCTAATAACCAGAAATCATGCAAGTCATACAGCCCAATCATAGGCGGTGGGACTCTCCCACTTAGCTTGAAGCCATTATTACAAAACTCTGGAGTTCACCAGGATTCTTAATCTTTTATTGACATAACCTTGCGCCATAAGTTATCAAAATTCCTCGGAATCTTCCTGTAATTCCCTATCTTTCATATTCTGAGTCATCATCCACATTCGCATGACCGATCTTTTTGTTGAACAACCAATATAATTCTTTGCAGAAGTTTTGCCAACCACGCGATCGCTAACCTGCTCACGAGGAATAACCCACTTAGGGGAATTACCTCCCGATATCTTCCCACGCCGCTGCACGGGGTGCATTTCCTACGACACCAATAGCCCATCCTGAGTCCAAGCTCACCTCCTAGTCGCAGAAGTCCATTCGCCCCTTGCGGACATCAATTAAATGTGCGGCAACATCCTTCCAAATTCAGGGTTATGCTGCACCCTCCTCCATTTCAAGCATCTCCTTTCTGCCATATCAATCTTCTGCCGCATAATAGCCCATACTTCACATCATACCCCTAGGCTTCAATCACCAATCATGAAAATCCCCAATTCAATCCAAACTCTCTTTAAGGCGCATAGTCATCCTATTACCAAGCCCATATGCAACCCTCGCCACTCTCCCACTTTGGCGGAACTCATCTCCTTGATCGGTCACTCGACCTTGCTTCTCATATTTGGCCTTCTAGAAATTTTAACATCGCCCGGCACTTCCCACATGTCCTTCCTCATACTTTGCTGCTCACTTGCCTCAAATAAAATCTATCTTCGTGGCACTTGAACCCACCATTGCTACTAACTTTAAACCTTTCCAAAGGTCATCCTTATCGAGCCGTCAACATTAGAAATTCTGATTCGGTCTTAAACCACCGCATCATGCAATATCTGACAGTTGTATCTCCAATACTATTTCACAATATCTTGCCCTAAGGCGAATTGTAGTAGATTATAACACCAACAAACTTAAAGCATTCAATTAGGATGACAGCTCTCCCATATAGAGGAGAACTCCACCACGCTTGCAATTACCAAGCCTCATTACTTCCACCAACCCACACCTGACCATTCTTAGTTCGATTGACTTTCCCTGCCGGGAATAAAATACTGAATCCCTTGATTACACGCTGAGTAAACCTCCCATCAATTCATTCACTGCCCCGACATGTAGGCAACACCCTACCATTACAACAACACTGCAGAATAATCGCTCATAAGCATCATGGCAAAATGTGCCTAGCCTCAAGACTCTTGGAAGTTCTGTTACTGAGCTGATACAATAGAATATCCCTCCAAAATGCGACTATAATAGTCCAATCAACTATGCCGGAAAAAATCATCCCCCACCACATTTGTAGTGCCATTACAATCCTTCAATTTTTTGATTATAACAAGCGCTCGCGTAAGATTGAGTAGGAAGAAACAAAGGCATGAGCCTCAAAGGAATCGAACCGCACGAAAAGGAAATCACGAAGGGAAGTACTCCTANACGGGCGTACTGATACGGCATGGTCCGAGATACATTTTCACGATGTTGTAATTCTTTGTAAAATTAATTAATAAAGTGGAATATTAATAAATGCATATAAAAATGGGACATATATAGAAATCAGATAAAAACAAATACAACAGTTGAGCTACCGTGCTAGAACTACGGAATTCTAGAGTGCCTAACATCTTCTCCCGGATTAACAGAATTCTTTATCTGGATTTCTAGTTCGTAGACTTTAACAGAGTCAAACTTTCCTCGGTTCAGGATTCAAACGGTGACTTGGGACACCATTAATCTTCCAAATGGCATCTCTAAAACTAAATAAATAAATCCCGTTCTGATTGTCCTTAAATTTTCAAAAAACTCTTTCCTTTTATTATATCCCTTCCCGGGATGTAGTAATTAGGCTCTTCCAGTAAGGTAAAAAAAAAGAGGTGTGACAAATAACACACTGAGTAAATCTCCCTTCAATTCATTCAGTGCCACGATACGTGGGCAAACACCCTACCATCACAACAACACTATAGAATAATCGCTCATAAGCATTATGGAAACCTGTGCCTAGCCTCAAGGCTCTTAGAAGTTCTGTTACTGAGCTGAAACAATAGAATATCCCTCCAAGATGCGACTATAATAGTCCAATCAACTATGCCGGAAAAAATCATCCCCCACCACATTTGTAGTGCCATTACAATCCTTCAATTTTTTGATTATAACAAGCGCTCGCGTAAGATTGAGTAGGAAGAAACAAAGGCATGAGCCTCAAAGGAATCGAACCGCACGAAAAGGAAATCACGAAGGGAAGTACTCCTAATAGTCCTGCAGCCTCCCGAGGATAAGTACAGACGTCTCCGTACCGATCCGCAAGACTCTACTAGACTTGCTCATTACTCGTGAGATCGACGGGAACCTAGTGCTCTGATACCATGTTGTCACGACCCAAAATCCACTAAGGGTCGTGGTGGCGCCGGACACCACCGTCAGGCCAACCAACTCAAATACTTAATTAAATCTCATTTTAACACTTTTGAAAAATATTTCTTTTATACGTTTTAAACAAGACTCAGTGTATTCTTCCGAATAAATAAATAAAATATTTAAACATTTTTTAAGATTTCCAAATAATCCAAATACATCCCCGGAACCTAGTGTCACAAGTACATGAGCAACTACTGATAAGAGAAATAAAATACAACGTCTGTCCGGAATACAGGGGACAGAAAGTAAATACAGTACACTGGAAGGGACTACCCTAGCTGCGGTCGCCTCGAATGATGCAGCTCACCTAGTCCAAGAAGCGTCCGTGCTGCTACGCCCCATAGGCTGCTAGAGGTATATATACCTGTGCAACAAAAATGCACAGAAGTGTATTATGAGTACATAATTAACGTGTACTCAGTGAGTGTCCCGCCTAATCCCGAAGGGGTAGAGACGAGATGGTCAACTCTGACATTCTCTAATAGTCCAATGATTATTTATCCTCAATATACATATTAAACAGTGGATTTATTTTATAAATATAATTCTAATCCAGCTAGAGGAAACATGTAATCACGTAATTCCTTCATAGGTAAATTTCCATAATTTCTCTCTAAATATATTCCAATTATTTTTAAGCCACCAAAGGGCAATAATAACTTAATGAAGTTCAAGACAACAGCACATACATGCGCAAATCATACCGAGGCGACGACCCGATCCAATAGAAATAGATGTGCACTTGCCGAGGGTCGACGACGCACCTATAGATGCATCTATTAATCTACCGAGGCGTTCAGCTCGTTCCAAAATAAACACACACAGACAGACAATCAGTCAAGAAGTCAACAGGGAGCAATCATCCAAGAAAGGCCAATTCTCTTTAATAATTTGAGAAAATGAAGCTTAAGTCTTTTTAGAAATCCATTTATTAATTTAATGTGATCTATTACCCCGCTCACGAATCATCCATGCGATGTAGGTACACATAAGATACATGCTCAGATAGCCAAATAGAATTTTATCAGGGAATAATTATCCAAATAAAAGCAATTCTCTGCTTGACGATTTAGGAAATGATGTTTAATCTCTTTTTAAATTCGTTTACTAATCAAGGGTGATTTAAGAATTCCAAGTCATCGATGGGTTCATAATTAATTCAAGTATAACATGCTGATAGGTCCTAACTTCCCGGACAATAGAATATTAGTAGCTATGCACGGACTCTCATCACCTCGTGCGTATGTAGGCCCCACAAAAGGAGCACATAACCAATCACTTCACCTATGGGGTAAATTCCCCCTCACAAGATTAGAAAGGAGACTCACCTCGCTCCGAAGATCTGCAGCCGCATTCTACATTCTTCCGGAGAGTTGCACCAACGCACAATGCTCCAAAACTAGCCAACGATCATATAAATCCATTAATATATGATCAATTATACTTCACAACCCAATTTATAACAATTCCTAACCCCGAACGAAAAGTTGACAAAAATGCCCTCGGACCCACGTGCCCGGAATCCAAAACTTTTCAAAGATAAAGTTTACCCATAACCTTAGGAACTCAAATATATAATTTTCTCTTAATCCCATACTCAAAATCGTAATCAAAATCCAAAATTTCTAATTTTCTAGGTTTTCAACCAAACCCCAAATTTACACTAATCTTCATACTTAAATTCAAACATAATTAATGTATTTAACTCATAATAGGTAGGAATAACTTACCTTAACATTGTTGATGAAGAACCTCTCTTGAATCCTCCCAAAATCGCCAAAGCCATGAGAAATGAGAGAGAAATGGCCAAAACCCGACTTTTAAAACAAAGCTTCTGCCTCCAGATATTTCCGCCTCTGTGGTACCATTACCGCTTTTGCGGTTTTGGGCCACTTCTATGGTTCTAGGCTCAGTCCCCTTTTTCCGCTTCTGCGATCCCCTCTTCCGCAGATGTGGTCTCGCTTCTGCGGAACCTTGACCGCATCAGCGGTCCAAAATCCTTCGAACAAAACCGCTTCTACAGCTCCCTCAACTGCTCCTGCGGGGCCGCTTCTACTGTCCCATTTCCGCAGAAGCGGAAACACCAGCAACCAGATCCTTCAGCCTTCTTCAAAATTCTATTTTTGATCCGTTAACCACTCGGAATTCACCCGAGGCCCCCGGGACCCCAACTAATCATACCAACCAGTCCCAAAACACATTACGGACTTGCTCGAGGCCTCAAATCATAACAAACAATGCCAAAGCCATGAATTACACCCTGATTCAAGCTTTATGAACTTTGAACTTTCCAACTTCCATTTTCGATTCTTAAACCTATCAAATCACGTCCGATTGACCTCAAATTTTGCACACAAGTCATATTTGACATTACGGACCTACTCCAACTTCCGAAATCGGATTCCGACCCCGATATCAAAAAGTCTACTCCCGATCAAACTTCTCAAAAACCTTCAAATTTTCTATCTTTAGCCAAATGGCTTCAAAATGACCTACGGACCTCTGAATTCACTTCCGATCGCGCTCCCAAATCCAGAATCACCATACAGAGCTATTCCCAGTCTCGAAATCCCAAACGGGCATCGATAATGCTGAAATGCACTCCATGCCAAACTTAAGAAATTCCTTCTAAAATGATAACTTCCATAATAGGCGCCAAAACTCTCCCGGGTTATCCAAAACCTAATCCGGGCATATTCCCAAGTCCGAAATCATCATACGAACCTGTTGGAACCTTCAGATCCTGATTCCAAGGTTGTTTACTCAAAATTCCAATCCTAGTTCATTCTTTCAACTTTAAGCTTCTCAAATGAGAATTTTCATTTAAATCTAACTCCGATCTTCCCAAATTTAAATTCCGACCATGCGAACAAGTCACAATACCTGAAAAGAAGCTGCTTATGGCCTCAGACTGCTAAACGACATACTAGGGCTCAAAACGACCGGTCGGGTCGTTACGTAGATGAAGTTTGGTTGACAAAGCAAGTTTAGTAACCAACTCTTCAAAAACGATATTTATGGGACTCCCATGATTAAAAATCAACGAACACACTTTTCCATGGGAGGTACATCTAGTGTGGAAAAGAGATTCATGTTGCCACGGTTCTTTATCTTCTTGAACCAAGAATGTTCCTCTTGGTTCAATCTTGGCCATGATAAATTATTCAACCTGGGACCTATGAATTATAGGCTCTAATACCAAATTGATGTGATTCTTCGAGCTAACAAAGAACCGACCGACTAGGATCAAGATCTTGAAATAAAAATGTATTTTGTGGGCCGATTTCAAGAAACAACGTATCTCAAGTTTTAGGACTCGGAATATGATGATTCAAAAATGAGGTAAAAGATGATGATCTTAACTATAAGAAAGACTATTTACTCGTTCAAAATAAGTAAATAACGATGTTGCAGCAGTTCAATGATAGTAATGATTCTATGATATCAAAAGAACAAATTTAGATCAAGAAATGTATTCTTGAAAGATCAAGGACTAAACAAGTTCCTAAAGTCACCACTTGGAATCAATTAACATGATAAAGAAACACCAGAAGCAATTGAAAATAAGATAAAGACTATCACCACCTTGCTTGGACCCAAAAATAAGGATAAAGAAGACAAAAGAGAGAAAAACACTCTATCGTAAAACTAGGCAAACTTAAAATTGTGAATTCCTTATTCTACAAGGAAAAAGAAACCTTTTTATAGGCTTAGGTATCTTCTTTGATGACTACAATTCCTATTCTAATAAGGAAATAAAATAACTAAAGACAAGAAAAGTAAAATTCCTATTCTACAAGGAAAAGAAACTAGAATTCTACTAAAAGAAAAATCCATATTCTAAAAGGAATAAAATAAATCCTATTTTAAGAAGGAAAGAATCTTGGCTTCTTAGCTTCTTTAAAATAAGTCATATGTTTGGACTTGAGCTCTACAATATTATCTTGGCCAAAATTAATAAAATTTAACATAGATTCTTCTTTTACATCACATTCTCCTCGAGCCGGTATTCACCTTCATCCCCCTCATCCTCACAGGCCTCCTACATAGCGGGGTCATACCTGCGAGCGAATCGAGCTTCATGGGCCTTAACACGAGCATCTTTGAAGGCAGCCTCAGAAACGAGACCCGCCATATGCAAATCTCAAAACACATCTAACTAGGCCTTAGCATGAATCCACTCCTTATACAACTCTCGAAGAATATTAGGAACATCTGCAATATGGCAAGAGGACGGTTGAGCCATTAATCAAGCCTTCTCGACCTCAAGAGCATAAACTCGTTCGTAAAGGCCAGAAGTCTCTTCCTCCAACTCTCTAATCCTCTGATCAAGCCGCTCTTCTTTTAGCCTTGCCGTTTCCAAGTCATTTTCTAGCTTAGATGGAGAGTCCGGATCACTACCTCAAGAGCCTCTGCCTTCCTCAAATCCTACAATCGAGTGAACTCCTCTTTCTCAAGATCCTCTGCTTTCTAGGCGTCCTCGCCACTTAGAGCATCCTCTTTGAATTGATACTCCTCAAATTGGGCATGCAACAAAACCACCTGAGCTTGGACATCGCTGCACTGGGCTTCAACCCCTTTGCTGACTTCAAGCTCTTCCTCTTCCCTCTCAACGTCCCTTAAAGGACACTACAATTCTCGATGACCCTCACCAGCTCCTCATCCTTCTCTTTCAACTCATAACTAAAGGCCTGAAAGTTGCCGCCCTCGCCAAAACACCTGCGAATCTCCCAGTACTTACCGCGATACTCAAAATATTTGCGCTCCAACTTCTAAAATATTTTCTTATGCTTCTCCTCCCTTCGAGCGCTTTCAATCTCCAAAATCATGGTGTGCAAACATAAGAAGAAAAGGAAGGAAAGCAAAATAAGAACTCCCCCGCAGACAAATGCAAAACACAACCAAAAAACACTACAGTTAGAAAGACGAAGCCCTAAAATACTCACCCTATGCCGACTATGCTACTCAATAGAATAACATCGTCCATCTCTCTGAAGGTTTCACCTTCCACGTCCGAGCAAAGAGGGCTGAGGGTGGGGACTCGTTCTTCGTATTCTATAATAAATCACTATCCATGGGGATCACAGTGGTCCTCGTAGATCCCTCCAACCTCACCTCGAGTTGGGTAAACCCTTCCTTCATGATCCTCAGCTCAGCAACATCAACGTCTAATCTCATCTCATAAGTGTCTTTGGCAGCGCCTTTGTCTCTCCCATCATCTGTCAAAGTATTATCATCAGCTGGATGCAAAGTCAATAGCCCCTCTTACCGCAAAGAATCAGAAGCCCCGGCGGTTGGCCCTTCGGCCTCAATCATCACAGAAGGGAGAGACATACCCTTGCCGACCTTCGCCGATCTTAGAATCTCAGACGCCAGTCTGACATTGTCTTCAAGGTCAATGGTCGCTGTCTCACGAAAGGAAAAATCATCCATCATAGATTCCACGGCTCGGGCTACCCCATCACCAATATCCACCGATCTCTTATTGCGAGGAATCAGATCTCCATCTCATGGCAGTGATTCCTCCTGTTAATCCACAAGATGGTACAAAGGGGAAGTCGAAGGTTCCGCTGCCGAAGTATCTACAGTTAAAGAAGGAATTGATTCTGAAGCACTAGGTGGGATTGAGGAGTGAGCAAAATCATCCACGATCATAGAAGGGGAAGAGGGAACAACTTTCCTCTTACGGAATGCAGGTGGGGAGTTCACGGCCTCCTCGAAAACCCTCGGTTGGAGTTAAGAGAAGTGCAAAAGAAAAATGTCAATCAGAATAAGCCACAAAAGGTAAGCAACTAAGAGGCCAAACTAAAGAAACTGACCGGTCAAGGAAGGACCAGGCCCAAACTTCTTGAAAAAGCTTGGCCACTCACGAAGTCCCGCGATGTGAAGGAGGAGTCAGCTGACCTAATCAGAAATGTCCCTGACCAAAGGAGGGGGCAAAGTCTTGGCTGTATAAAAAAGGAGGAAGAGTTCAGAACCCACCACTAAGAGAAGTAAACCAAATGCCTCAACAAAGAAAGGTTAGACGCTTACGAGTATAATTCCAAGTTTTAGGGAAGCCATTTACATTGGCCATCACTTCCTTAGTTATAACGAAGAAAAGATTGTACTAGAACTAGCGGTTAGCCTTGTCATCCATCTTCACCACCAGGCACTTGTCCCCTTTCCCCCCCTCCCCTTGATGGTGAGGGTTCAACATCACCCCTATAGAAACTAGGGGCGAATAGATGCATCAAATGCCGAAGTGTAATCTCAACCTCAACCAACACCGCAAACTTAGTAAGCACCCTTATGAGCTTATAGATATACGGTGCGAGCTGAGTCGGCCAAATGCCATAGAAATGGCAAAACTCCTTTGCCAGTGGAAGAGTGTAGCCGACATAAAAGGGATAAGCGTAGAACGCACAATACCCAGGGCGATGGACTTGTACCATGTCCCACCCGACAGGGACCAACTCGATGCAAGCAAGAATTTTGTATTTAGCCCTAAGCTCTAAAACATCAGCCTCCTTCATCGCTAACTCAGAGATTTCGGGCTCAACTTCAGGTGATTTTTGTAAGATCAAACCTGAATTTCTCACTACGTGGAATAATCTCCTCCACTCTAGGAAAGTTCTCCCTCAGCGGCAACGAAGACGCCCTCCGCGTGAGGAGGGAAAACTATCGCTAGGGGAACTGGGTAACTTTCCTTGCCAGGACCAAAAGATATGTTTGACATAGTTCCAATGAAAGAGAGGTATTCAAAGCAATGGGGAGTTAGAAACAACAGGGATATCTAGGGTAGGGAAAGAAGATGCACAACAATAGAAGAAGAAGAAGACACAAGGTTTTGATATAGGAAATCTGTAAAACTTGAGTGTGTGTATTCACATCCCTATTTATAAGAGCTCGGGCATTGGAACCGAGAAATTAAATCATCATTACTTGGCACCACTATCAAAGTGGCAGATCCAACCAAAAGACGCATGTGAAACAATGCAACGTATAAGGAAAATGCACCATAATGCCGTATGACGTCACGACGTCACTTTGATCCAGGAACAATGTAACCGCAAAAGTTGCGGCTCGTGAAAAGCCAGGTTGCTAGCTCGTCTCAAACATCACGACCCGACCCACTCTTCCAATCATCTTGAACACGATGAATAGGGTCTGCTCATCAAGCCCGCCTGAGGCCAGCCTCAATAAGCGGAGGGACTAACTGTATGGGTCGAAATCTGCCTGATAATATTCGAAATAGGATTACCTAGAAGGAAGAATTCTCGAGTCGTCATTACCAGAGGTAGGCCAGGAAGCAGAAATATTTGTAGCTGAAAAGTCAACGGGAGATGTGGTCGAGATATCGACAATGGTCGAGGTCAAGCATCATTGATGAAGCTGTAACGACTAGTTTTCCAAAATTACCCTCTATACCCCCTCAAAATTTTAATAGCCTATGTTTTGTCCTACTTACAAAAAATGGCCCTTCGGCCCAAACATATTGCATATAGTAGCCGAAGGGAATAAGCATGACAACACAAGCGCCTGTAGCTCAGTGGATAGAGCACATGTTTCCTAAGCTGAAGGTCGCAGGTTCGACCCTACCTGGCGCGATAGGGCAACCCTTTTTTGCCTTTTTAAATGTACTTCTGAATCTGATAAGTATTAGCTAACAATTGAATGAAATATGTAATGTAGGTCATATATGAAATGTCTATTTTTGTATATTTTTTGTATAATACAATCTATTTTTGTATATTTTTTGTATAATAACAGACTATTTTTGTATATTTTTTGCATAGTGACAGTTTATTTTTTATATTTTTTGTACAGTGTATAGTAACAGTCTATTTTTATAATGACAATCTATTTTGTATATTTTTTGTATAGTAATAGTCTATTTTGTATATTTTTTATTTAGTAACAGTCTATTTTATATATATATTGTATAGTGAGAGCTAATTGTATATAAATTCTATAGTGGCAGTCTATTTAGTATATTTTTATGTAGTGATAGTCTATTTTATACATATTTTGTATAATGACAGTCTATTTAGTATATTGTTTTGTATAATGACATTCTATTTTTGTATATATTTTGTATGATGACACTCTATTTGTATATAAATTGTATAGTGACAGTCTATTTGTATATAAATTGTATATTGATGGTCTATTTTGTATGTGTAATGTGTACACACCGTGTATTTAGAGTGTATCATGTATTTTAAGATGTATTCCCAATGTATCATTAATGTATTCGAGTGCTTTTTTTGTGTTCAAAGTGTATAGACTATTCTACGATAAATGATGTGTAAAGAGCATATAAATATTTTATGATTTTTGACTTGTTCTATAAACTTGTATATTTTTGGAAAAAAGGTTAGATTTGTCCCTCTACTTTAGTAAAATATCCACGTTTATACCTAGTTCTACTATCGATCCAAATACGTCCCTACCGTTAAGAAAGTAGATAAAAATATCCACAACCCTAACGGTTGTCCACAGTGGCAAGGGACCACCTCAATAAAAAAAGGGAAAAGGCCAGATTTGTCCCTCTACTTTAGTAAAATATCCACGTTTATACCTAATTCTACTATCGGTCCAAAAGTATCACATAATTAAATAATCCACATAATTAACTCTAACTCTTTAGTAATTAACCATTCTACCAAAAATCTTCCTTCTCCTCTCTTTTTATTTCTTTAGTAATTTCATATTCTTTTTCTTGCCAGATTTCTCATACTTATTGTGAAACTTGTTTTCATTATCATGGTCAGCAAGGCAATTTATTTTCCTTGTTTTGGTTGGACAAAAAGGAAGATTTTTATTTATCTTTGTAAACATGAGGAAAATAGCTGCACTCTGGGATGAATTTATTTTACAATTTTCTTTCTTTGTGAAATGAAATTACAAAATAGAAAGTAACTGAACTCCTTGCATTCCCTTGTTCTCCACCATATTAACGTTCTTTGCTTGCCGCCATGATTAAATGAAGTTTTCCGTCTGTTACATGCTACAGAAATTTTAAACATATGAGAGGCAAAATAATTCAGATTCAACTAAGTGTATCATTTTGACTCTTTGGAGTATGAATGTCAGCAAATAATATTGGATTATTTTTAAAAAATATTTAGTCATCTAGCTTGGTAGAGAGGCTACGTGTTCACATCGTCCCTATATATTTGCCAATAAATTCATCCCTGCGTAGCACTCATTTTATTTACAAAATTGATTTACTAGTACTTCTTTTTTATAATATTGGACTTCGAACAAAGTTTTAATGGTTTGTACCTCTATTTTAGTAAAAAAGGAAAGGGAATCAGATGGTAGGGAAAAGAAAAAGAGAAAAAGTAGTAAAATAAGAAGAATAGAGAGTTAGAGTTAATTATATGGCATTTTTGGACTGATAGTAGAACTAGGTATAAACGTGAATATTTTACTAAAGTAGAGGGACAAATCTGGCCTTTTCCCTTTTTTTATTGAGGTGGTCCCTTGCCACTGTGGACAACCGTTAGGGTTGGGGATATTTTTATTTACTTTCTTAACGGTAGGGATGTATTTGGACCGATAGTAGAACTATGTATAAACGTGAATATTTTACTAAAGTAGAGGGACAAATCTAGTCTTTTTCCCTATATTTTTTGTATAAGTAATATTATATGTTATATAATTTTTCTTTAGTAATATTGTAGTTATATAAATATATATATTTTTATATATAGTGATCATATATAATTTGGATGTAATTTAATCATTTTAATTTTGGTACGTAATCAGAGAATGGGTGATCATACAAATGCTCTCGATAATAGTGGTTTTGTGAAGTTTTAATTATCCATCGATCACTTATAGCATGGACACATCTTGAACTCGTATAGGAAAAAACACAAATCATTTTCTTGACGTCATTTTTTTCAGACTATGAATTTAAATGATATAATAATGTATATAAAAAGTATGTAATGATCCAAATAGGTGTAATTATTGACACATGTCCTTTCCTTTCATTAGCAGATAAAAATCAATATTTATGACAAAAGTTTTATTTTTATATTCCTCACAAATATGTATAAAATATCAATATCTAAATAGCATAAGAGCCAAAAAGAATCAAATGATGAATGTTTGGCTATGTAGAAATTAAGAGCCACCTCAATACTTTACCTTTCATTTCTCGTTCCTTCGTTTCCCCTTGTATTCCGTATCAGTTTGATTTTGTTGATTTCAACGGCTAGTCATTAAAATAAGTTTTGGGCTATAAAATATATATTATAATTTATGGTTGGCAGCTGATATAAGTTTTCAGCGGAGGGCCAGTAATGATATTCTCTAAATACTCTAGCAAATATTCTCTGCAGTTTGTACTATTAGGGTTTGTTAGAAATATATCTCATATATATGGAAAGAGGAGCTAATAATGTAAGGCACGTGAGATTCATCTGTAAGAATAAACTTTTGGCTAAATATTCTCTCTTTTACTAAGAAACAAGTAGGACCTTCTCATCAAGATTCTTGTCCGAATTATTCTCTATTTTTCATCAGATCTGAGAATAATTCGAACAGTCAAGGATTTGTTAGTCACTCATATTGTCAGGAGGGACAACCACCTAGTTCAGCCTTTATTGGGTGAATCACTCCTTCTATTTACTCAACTGCTATTAATTGTTCTTCATTGTTATTAAATGCTCTATTATTGCTCACACTATTTAGAATAATTATTGCATACTAGTATAATTTCTTTCCCAGACTTGTCCAACATTGACCATACTTTCAGAATTTGCATCTAGAAATATTATTGTTAACTAGGTTTAACCTCTTATCTCATAAATTCAATTATTTGAACTAAGGATCATATTTTTTGGTGGAACAGTATATAATTCATCTTTGGTCATTTTTTGATAGTTGTATTTAATGTATGTTTGACTCAAAAGTTATCGAACACTTTCCGAGCAAATTAATCGAAAGTCGTAATCGAAGATAGTAAGACCCTGGGATATTACCAATAAATAGTTTTAGCAGTAATAGTATTTATGAGAGAGAGATAGAGAGAGAGAGAGAGAATGTTTGAGAGATGAGAGAGCGAGAGAGCTTGTAAATGTTCAATGTCTTCATTTTACAATGTTTAGATCCCCTTTATATAGTAAGGGATCATTCTTTAAATATTAAAGGACAGAGGCTAAGTACATACTATAGAGGGGCCGATGAGAGCATAGTGTCGTCCCTCCCGCTACCCCCGAGTCGTGCTTCTGTCTTGGCTTGCACATGCCCAATGGTTGGTCGTGTTGGTTTGGAGATGTGGTTGGTCAAATTCGACCCCATACAGTTAGTCCCTCTATTTGTCGGGGTCACAGCGAGGTGCGTCCTCGATGGACGAAATTAGTGTCCTCGTTCAGAGAGAGTTTGACTTTGCCCGAAAGCCGTGATATGACAGGTAGGTGACAACACTCGTAACTGTCAGAGTGCCGAAAAGAAATATCTTTCCTCTGTGTGATGTCAGAACTTGCATGTGTCATCATTGCGCGTATTCTCGAGGCAATGAAACAAGTAATTTGGTGCTTGGTTTCCCGCGCCAATTCAAAATCTATCTCTTGGATTCTGGCGCCACCCAACCCTATAAATAGGGGAAGGTTTTAACCTGATGCAAACTTTGATCATTTGCAAGAACATTCCAACCCTTCAGCATCCGTTCTCACATTCCGGTATTTTTCCTTTGGTCGGAAATTCCTTTCTTCTCCGTTGTGCCGCGTGTAATTCTCTCTCAAACTGAATCATGACTAAATCTCAACGAGGCGATAAAAGGGTCCCGGAAGCTACCCCATCAAACGTACCGCCTCCTTCAAATGGCGGCGAGAAAGGGAAAGAAGAAGATATTAGACCACTTACAGTGGAAGTGTTGCTACCAAAACGTCTCTTATCCCGGAATGATTTTAATAAAGACTTTTCCGTGACGCCTCCAAAATGTTCTGAGTTGCTGAAAGATCATTTATATGATCTCCGCATGAGGTACGACATTTTTGCTTATATGGAGATGGTTCCAACGGGGGAGGATCATGTAGATGTCCATATGCCAGGGTACTACACCTTTTACGAATACCCTTTCTTGATCGGCTATGGCCTCCATCTTTTTCCTTTGGCGGAGGAGCTCTGCTGCTTTTATAACATGTGTCCGGCTCAACTTACGCCATATACCTTAAAGGTACTTCGATTACTGACCAAATACGCGGAGCTTGTCGGATGTGAGGTCTCTATCCATCACCTCTTGCAATTTTTCAGTGCTGGTTACCAAAGAGGGACCATGTTACATTTGAGAAGCCGAGGTACGAAGGGGTTGGTGGTCCAAACTGATGACTGAGCTAGTCGTGGGTTTTGGCGTAAATACTTCTTTATAAGGGCCGAGCACGTGGTCTCTAACCTACCGGGTTCCCAGAGAAGTGGAATTTGAAGTGTGAGTATCACAACTCGTTGAGTTCTTCGTTACTTGTGACTGTTGCAGTTCTGACTTTTCTTTTGCAGCCATGGCTCACTCATTGCAGCTCGTCACCGGCGTCAGGAGGTGGGTTGCCGACTTACTGCCTTACGCGGAGGAGACCCGTACGTGGCATGCCTTCATGTAGCGTTATGGCCCTGTAGCCTCTTCAGGTAGATTTCTGATTTTTGTTTTACAGGTTTTGCAAGTTTTATGACTTGTCCATTTCTATGACGACAGGACAGAGTGCTCCTAGGAAGAGGGTAGCTGTCCCTACTTCCAAGCGGTCCAACGCTGCCTCGGATATTCGTGATATATTATGCAAGTCTGTCCGAGGGGGCCTCCCCGTAGTTCCTTTACATGGGGTCGCATCTTCGGCAATGATATTGAGGGCGTCGACATCATCGGTACCGGCCCTGCAACCCACAGACGAATCTCCTAAGGGCGAAGAATCGTTGGAGAAAAAAAGGAGGAGGCTTGGAACGGGCAAGGGGGTGGCTACGGAACCTGAAGGAAGTGGGGCATCCCAATTGGCACCCAGACTTGTGTTTATGGCCAACGACATCCTATCCGGGAGGTCGGCCCATCAGAGGAGTGCTGCTCCTGGTACTAGCTCGGCGCATGCCGTTGAGGGAGACTCGACGACCAACGTTGATGGAGCGGGCAAGGGGGTTGAGGAATCGGATTCTGAAATTGCCTAGGAGGACGTGGACGAGCTGATAAGGGGCCTTACCCATGTAGAGATGACGACGGACGGGTTCGACCGTCGTATTGTGATTCTTGGGGCTTATAATTTGTTGCTGAACATCGAGCAATCTGCGTCGACCCTTACTCTGTTATGTTCCACCCATGAGAGCGAGACGCTCAGTGCCGTGAATGATGCGAAACTATCACGAAGGGTAGCCGGCATGGCTTTACAGGTAGCCCTCACTCTTCTCTCTTTTGCGTATTGTAAGGTTGGCCTCAGGCATGCTTACTTCTATTTTTCTTTTTAGACCCTTGTTTTAGAGGTGGAGAGAGGTTATCGCGAGCACAAAAAGGTGGCCATCTTTGATAAGATGGTAAAAAAGTATCAAAAGTACCGCTCTAAGCATCAAGCGACGGTGGATCTTTTCCAGCAAGACCCCGAGTTTTGGGTGTTTCACGAAGGGTATGAGCAGAGGGAGGCCCAGTTAGAGCGTTGAGGAGCTGAGCTGGAGAAGATAGACAACGAGCTGATGAGAGCCGTGGCTCGTAACAGTGAATTGGAAACGCTCCTCAAGGAGTGAGATGATGAGCTCGAGCTCAGTTTGGGGGTGGCAGCGGACAATATCGACCTCCAATGGAGAGTAGCAAACTTGACCGCTGAGCTTGACGCCAAGATGGCAGAAATCAATGTTCTTAGGCAGGTTGCTCCCCCCAAGGTCGTAGGACGTGGCTTGAGCTTCTCATCCCTCCTCATCTCGTCCTACCTCTGGCCAGAGTACGCACCGTAGCGCACATGAGATGTGGATTTTTGCGGATGCCAAACTTGACATATATAGAGAGCTTCACTCCGAGGGTCGGGCGATGGGAGAGGAACTTCAAGCACGACGGCGTGAAGCTCGCACTGCCCGTGAAGTGTACGGGTACTATCCTGACTCCCCTGATGGGGAGGGTTTCACTTTTGAGGACGTCGATCGGCTTCACTCGAACTCCTGGTATAATGATGTTTATCACCCAGAGGACGACGGGCAGGACGATGACCAGCCATGAACTTGTACATATTTTTATTTTTGCAGAATGTAATGGGGCCCATTCGTGGGGTCGAAATGTAAATATATTTTTTGTTGTGATATAAACTTCATTTTTGTTGCTTTTCTGCTTGTTGTTTTTCCTTCTTGGGTTTATCTTTCTTTTTTCGGTACTTAGCCTCCGTAGAGGTGGTGTTTATTTCTTGTCGAAAACATCATCGTGGTTTGAGCGAGGTCGACCCGATGTCGGTGGCCTTAGCCTTTAGGATATTTCTTTTACTTTCGTCGGAGTATTATCCGTCATAGTCGAACGAGATCGATGGACTTGGCCATTAAGATGTTGCTTCAACTTTCGTCGAAGTGTTATCCGTCATAGTCGAACGAGGTCGATGGCCTTGGCCATTAGGATGTTGCTTCAACTCTCATAGAAGTGTTATCCGCCGTAGTTGAACGAGGTCGATGGCCTTGGCCATTAGGATGTTGTTTCGACTGTCATCGAAGTGTTATCCATCGTAGTCGAACGAGGTCGATGGCCTTGGCCATTAGGATGTTGCTTTGACTGTCGTCGAAGTGTTATCCGTCGTGGTCGAACGAGGTTGATGGCCTTGTCCATTAGGATGTTACTTCGACTGTCGTTGAAGTGTTATCCGTCGTAGTCAAACGAGGTCGATGTCCTTGGCCATTAGGATGTTGCTTCGACTGTCGTTGAAGTGTTATCCGTCGTAGTCGAACGAGGTTGATGGCCTTATCCATTAGGATGCTTCGACTATCATCGAAGTGTTATCCGTCGTAGTCGAACGAGGTCCATGGCCTTGGCCATTAGGATGTTGCTTCGATTGTCGTCGAAGTGTTATCCGTCGTAGTCGAACGATGTCGATGGTCTTAGCCATTGGGGTGTTCGCTTAGTGGAGACCTGTTCGTAGAATGGAGATTACTTTCATTTGTGTAGTAGAGATTTCTGTTCATTTAATGGAGAGATTCTGTTCATACAATGGAGAAATTCTGCTCATACAGTGGAGACGTTATGTTTATACAACGGTAAATAATTACTGTAGTCCCTTTATTATATTGGCCTGGAGGCCGTGTCGACTGGTCGATGTGATGAATTTTCACCCTGATACCACCGGGTATCCCCTTCACTGCCTCGTTAAAAACCCCTTCGAGAAAACCCAGTTCGGACAAAACTAGGAGCAGGGAAAAAGAGTATGACTAGGGAGATGCCTTTTCAGAAGTGGAAGTGTTTGAGGTGGGCGATGTTCCAATTGTTTTGGAGTGTCTTTCCCTCCATTGTTTCTAATTGGAATGCTCTTTTGTTCACCGCTGCTGTGATTATTGTATGGTCCGTCCCAATTGGTTCCCAATTTGCCTTCATTCAGGTCTTTTGATGCCAATGTTTTGTCTTTGAGGACGTAGTCGCCTACTTTGAGCGATCTTACTTTGGCTTTTTTGTTGTAATATCTTTCTGCCTGCTGTTTTTGGGCTATCATTCTTATATGGGACAAGTCTCTTCGTTATTCAGCTTCGTCTAGATCTTGCAATCTACTTTCGTCGTTGTCTACCCCACTGGTATGGGAATATCACAGGCTTGGTTCCTCGATTTTGACGGGTATAACTGCATCGGATCTGTAGACTAGTGAGTACGGTGTTTCTCCTATGCTGGATTTGGGCGTGGTCCGGTATGCCCACAATACTTCAGGTAGTAATTCGGGCCATAGCCCTTTAGCTTCCCCGAGCTTCTGTTTCAATAGGTTCAAAATTATCTTGTTGGAAGATTCGGCTTGGGCATTGGCGGCGAGATGATATGGAGTGGAGAGTATCCGCTTGATGTGCCATCTCTTGAAGAACTCAGTCGTCTTCCTACAGATGAACTGGGGGCCATTGTCACAGCTGATTTCTTTGGGGATACCGAAATGGAATATGATGTTTTTCCATATAAAGGCGATGACTTCCTGCTCGCGTATCTGTGCGTATGAACTTGCTTCCACCCACTTGAAAAAATAGTCAGTCAAAACTAAAAGAAAACGTACCTTTCCTCGTTCTACTGGTAGAGGGCCGATTATATCTATTCCCCACTTTATGAAGGGCCATGGCAAGGTGACTGAGTGGAGAAACTCCCCCACTTGGTGTATCATGGGGGCATACTTTTGGCACTATTCGCACCTTCAGACATAATCTGTCGCCTCTTTTTTCATAGTAGGCCAGTAGTAACCAACGCAGATAAGGCATCGGATGAGGGCGCGATTTCCTGTATGTGTGCTGCAGTGGCCCTTATGCACCTCTTCTAACACTTGTCTTTTTTGATGCGGCCCGAGGCACTTAGCAAGGGGACTGCCAAACGTTCTCTTGTAGAGGTCATGATTTATCATGTTGTATCGGGCGGCTTGTAGGCGAAGCTTCTTGGCTTCTTTTTTGTCGCGTGGGAGTGTTCCGTCCTGCAGATAGGATACCAACTAGTTGCGCCAGTCCCAAGTTAGATTTAAAGAGAATACCTCGTTGTGGTCGATGGCCGAATGGGGGAGGGTGACCACACTTTCTTTGTTAATATTCTTGGTAGCCGCGGCCAGTTTAGCTAAGCCATCTACCTCGACATTCTGTGCCCTGGGGATTTGCTCGAAGCGACACTCATCGAACTCAGGCATCAGTTTATGGATCTCTGATTGGTAGTTTTGTAGCCGTTGTTCTTTGATTTGGTAAGTCCCGGTGACTTGATTTACGGCGAGTTGGGAGTTGCAGTGGAGGATGAGTCGACGGGCCCCGTATTTGATGGCCAACTTCATACCTGCAATCACAGCCTCATACTCGGCCTCGTTGTTAGTTATCTCGGGGCATCGTATGGATTGGCGAATTATTTCACCCGTAGGGACTTCGAGGACAAGTCCCTGTCCCGATACCGAGGCATTCACAGTGCTATCAGTGTAGAGAGTCCAGAGGCCAGTGTGGGCGGAGGCGCGGAAGGCCTCTTGCTCCACTTCTGGCAATGTTCCCACACTGAAGTCGGCGACAAAGTCGGCACGTATTTGCGACTTAATGGCGGTTCTTGGGTGGTAGGTTATGTCATGTTCGCTGAGCTTTATGTCCCATTTGGCGAGCCTACCTGAGAGTTCGGGTTTATGCAGGATGCTTCTCAGGGGGAAAATTGTTATTACCTTTATAGGGTGGCGTTGAAAATAGGGTCTAAGCTTCCGTGAAGCTATGACCAGTGCTAGAGCCAGTTTCTCGAGGTGTGGGTACCACATGTCAGCATCTATTAAAGTTTTGCTGATATAATAAATAGGGGATTGAGTACCTTTGTTTTCACGAACCAAGACCGCACTGACGACAACTTCAGACACCTCCAGATACACCAGCAAACACTCGCCTAGGTTTGCTTTGACGAGTAATGGTGGCGAAGATAGATATGCTTTTAGTTTCCTTAGGGCCTCGATGCACTCTCCGTTCCATTGTAACCCATGATCTTTCCTCAGTACGCTGAAGAACTTATGGCATCGGTCAGAGGACCATGAGATGAATCTTGATAGGGCGGCTATTTGCCCCATCACTTTTTGTACTTGTTTCTTGCTATTCAAAACCTCAGGTATCGTGTCTATGGCCTTGATCTGATCCGGGTTGACTTCGATACCTCGTTGTGATATGAAGAAACCTAGGAATTTTCCCGAGGCCATGCTGAAGGCACATTTTTCTACGTTCAACTTTATCCCGTACTACCTCGGTATCTCGAAGGCTTCTTTCAAGTGGTCGATATGGTCCTCCTTTTTTGCCAATTTTACTTACATGTCGTCGATATAAACCTCCATTGTCTTGCCGAGCAGTTCCTTAAACTTCTTGGTGACCAACCTTTGGTATGTTGCACCTGCGTTTTTGCGTCCGAAGGGCATCACCTTATAGCAGTATGTCGCTTGGTGGATAATGAAAGTTGTCTTCTCTTTATCCTCTTCGGCCATCAGGATCTGGTTGTAGCCGGATTAGGCATCCAAGAAACTTAGTAGTTCATGCCCTGCGGTTGCGTCGGTCAGCTGGTCGATCCGGGGCAATGGGAAGGAGTCTTTTGGACATGCCTTGTTCAAGTCGGTAAAGTCCATGCACATTCTCCATTTCCCATTTTTCTTTTTAACCATGACGACATTAGCGACCCATTGCGGGTATTTCGATTCTCTAATTGATCCGTTGGCTAATAATTTGTCCACTTCTTCACTGACCGCCTCATTGATTACGGCATTGAATTTCCTTCTTATTTGCCGTACGAGCGGATATAGTGGGTCGACGTTCAGCTTATGAGTGGTGATGTATTTTGGGATTCCCGGCATATCTGAATATGGGAAGGCAAACAAATCTGCATGGTTTGTTAAGAATTCGTGGTACTTACTTGAGTTAGAGAGGTTGTGCCCGATGTAGGCTTTCTTTGAATTGTTTGTGTCATCCAGCTCGACTGGGTCGAGGTACTCAAATGTCGCTTTGCAAGACTCTATGACATCTGGGTCTCTAATGAATTCTGCCGTCAGGTTGATTTTAGTTCCCGACATGGCTGATTGCTGTGCTTCTGCGCTGGCTCCTTTCAGTTGTTTGGTATGCGTATAGTCTTAGGCGATCCGGTAGCATTCATGGGCGGTACATGGCTCGCCTCGAATACTGAATATCCTCCATGGGGTGGGAAATTTGATTACCTGGTAGAATCTCGAGGGAACGGCTTGCATGGTGTGTATCCAAGGATGCCCTATAATGGCGTTGTAAGCTGTTTCCTGACTCATGACGTGGAATATGGTTTTCAGCGTGACTCCCCCTGCCAAGACTGACAATGATATTTCTCCGGAGGTCTGCTCCACTGCATTGTTAAAACCCGTTAGTGTTATGCAATGCGGTATTATCTTATCTTCGAGCCTCATTTGCATGAGGACTCTTGGATGGATAATGCAGGTGCTGCTTCCGTCGTCTACCATGATTCTTTTCACATCAGTATCAGTGATACGTAAAGTTATAACTAAAGCATTGTAATGAGGAAAAGACAAATCGTCAGTATCAGACTTATCGAAGGTGATACTGTTTTTGAAGTCATCATACCATTCGTGAGTGATCGTGTGATTCAACTTGTGTGTGGTGGTGAAATTTACATGATTGATTACTGAGTCATCACCGCCGCTGCCGATCATCTGTAAGGTACGTGCTGGAGAAGGTGGTTTTGGTGGTCCTTGGGACTGGTCGCGTCTACTGGTGAAATTAGCCCATCCTTTATCGTTAAGCAGCTCCTTCAGGTGTCCTTGGTTCAGCATTCTGCCTATCTCTTGTCGTAGACCTATGCAGTCTTCTGTCTTGTGTCCTCGTTCCTGATGGAATTCGCATATGACGTTCGACCTCCTTGCACTTGGATCTGATTTCATTTTTTGCGGCCACTACACTTTTGTGCCCAGCTTCTCCAGTGCGTACATTATTTTTGAAAAGGAGACACAAAAGTTATGAGCAGATAATAATGGGGGCATACCTCTTTCATTTCGAAGTGGGGTGACATGTCACTGCACGACATCCGGATGCCTCAGAGGAGGCGGGTTGGGAGTTCTGACGTATGATGTCTTTATCTACTGAAGCGTAGGGGTTGTTCCTGTTGCTCGTCGTCGCTTCACTCCCTCCTTACCTCTGACTGTACTGACGTTAGTCGTTGGGTCAGACCATTAAGATCGTCTTCGTCTGCTCTTACTTCGGCGCAGTAGGCATTATGGATCTCTTCCCACGTGGTGGGGGGATACTTCATGAGTCGACTGAACAACTTTTTGGTTACTTTTGATCCATCTCTGTTCAACCCATTTTGGAAAGCTGCAACTGCCATTCCTTTTGATATATTTGGTAGTCCCATTCTTACCCTATTGAATCGGGCAAGGAAGTCCCTAAGTCCTTCGCCCGTTGTTTGCCTGATGGCAAAGATGTCGTTGACCCTAGCTTCGGTCTTCCTTTCTCCTGCATGAGCGGTGGCGAATTTGTCTGCCATTTCTTCGAACGTTGTTATTGATCTAGCTGGTAGTTGAGAGTACCATGTTAACTCCCCTCCTATCAAAGTTTCACCAAACTTTTTCAGCAGCACGGACGACACTTGTTCTTTTGATAGGTCATTGCCTTTTACGACGGTCACGTAATGGATCAAATGGTCTTCCAGATCCGTGGTCTCGTCATATATTTTCAAGTATGGTGGCATATTGAAGATTTTTGGGATTGGGTGAGGAGCAGCTTCTTCACTATACGGTTGTTCGACGAACCTCCCGACATCGCGTTTTGGCGGTAGTTTAGGGGCGCCAGGAATTTTGTCCACCCTTTCTTGGTGCTCTTTCATTTGATAGCGAAGCGCTTTATTTCCATTCTCCATTTCTTCCATTTTTTTAAGGATGGTTGCGAGCGCACCATCGCTTGTGTTGGTATCGGTGTGGGCGTTATTTGTTCGTACAACACTGGGCTCACCGGTGGCGGCTGTGATTTCTGCTGTTGATGAATTTTTGATATTTCCTTGGGGTGGTTTCTCGAGCATGCTACTTAGAGCGTTTGTCAACCAGTCCCCTAGTTGTTTTTTGACTGCTGGGGGTATTTCCTTGGCTGCAGATGTAGAGGCCTCTCTTTCACGCAAAATCGTCAGATCTTCGAGTGAAGAGGGTGAGATCTCCTTCTCCGGTACACTACTGGGTGTTGTATTTGTGGTATTTTCTCTACCGGCTTCGTTGAGAGGGCCTATGAGGTTGGCTGCGACATCTGCTATCATCTTCAGCCTTGATTCATTCTCTGCCATTTGTTAGTTTCTATGGAGTTTGAAGGACATCGATCGTTGTTTTGGGTATCCTAGGTGTGAACTACGATTCCGATTACCGAAATCTCCACAGATGACGCTAAATTGTTTGACTCAAAAGTTATCGAACACTTTCCAAGCAAATCAATCGAAAGAAAATGAAGGGGTAAATCGTAATCGAAGATACTAAGACCCTGAGATATTACCAATAAACAGTTTTAGCAGTAATAGTATGTATGAGAGAGAGATAGAGAGAGAGAAAAAATGTTAGAGAGATGAGAGAGCTTGTAAAATGTTCAATGGCTGCCTTTTACAATGCTTACATCCCCTTTATATAGTAAGGGATCCTTCTTTAAATATTAAAGGACAGAGGCTAAGTACACACTATAGAGAGGCCGACGAGAGCATAGTGTCGTCCCTCCCGCTACCCCGAAGTCGGGCTTCTGTCTTGGCTTGCGCATGCTCAACGGTTAATCGTGCTGGTTTGGGGACGTGGTTGGTCAAATTCGACCTCATACAATGTAGGACCATAAAATTTCTTTTTTCTATTCCTTTAAGATCGAAGTATTAGGAGCTAGATTCCTTTTCGAGGTCCATATATAAACCTATCTTCTAACTATTGTGCCCAAAAATAGCCAACAGAGGAAGTATATGACGACTTATTTTAATTAAATAAATCTTTTTATTACTGGTGGGTCGTTGATAATTTTCTTTTTGTCTATTGTAGTTTACTCAAAAAAGTGGTTACTTTGAAATATTATTCATCAGTTGATGTTATCTCTCTTTTGATTCTTTTTTTAAATCTTGATTTTCTTTAACTCTTGTTATCTATAATCATGCCCATTGGGTATATCACGGGGGAGGCATTCAACTTTTTGCGTTGCTTTACTCCCTACCCCCCCCCCCCCCCCCCCC
>MU685095.1:0-33543 GCA_026770625.1 Nicotiana glauca | reverse complement strand
CCCCCCCCCACATCAATTTTCCTTTTCTTTTGCAAGAGGAAAATAAATAAAAATGGAAACTATATATATCACGGAGAAATGTATGTGTATTTTTTTCCCTAGCATGTCACGAGATGATTCCATTAGAAGCTTCACTATATAAAAAGAAAACAGCCAATCCTTAGAATAGTTCAAACCCTACGAATATATTCTACTCGAGGTTCAGATGTACTGTATATTTTAGTCATGGTGCCAACTTGCATCAACTTGGTTACGTTATTGATTGCTATAATTATAGCGATTCTTGATCCAAATTGCATCACTTTTCCTTTTAGGTTTCAAGTTCTTGTTTTTACATGACATTAATCATATTACAGATCCCCTATTCACCCACATATATAGTTATATTATAAGTAGCAGCAGATCAATTGATAGTCAAGGTTAGGTTTGGAAATCAAACTTAGTGTTTTTATATATTTTCCTACTTGTGTAGTTTTTAGCTTAGTCCAACTTCTTACCTTTAAACTATGATTAGTAGGGACCGTACAATTCATATGCCTAAAATTTGTGACACCATATATAGGCGAATTTCACCCGACAAAACACGGAAGAGATATTTGGTATATAAGTAGACAAGTCTCAAATTTTAGTGACGAGTCTTAAATCCGTGCGGGTCTAGGCTCAAAGTGGACAATATCACTAGTGGGCTGGATTGTTACCAAATTAGTCTTGGGCCATATCAGAACTTCAATTATCAACTTTCCATGGACATTACCAAGTCCACATTTCATTTGATCAGCACAACTAAAATTTCTATTTCAATTTTCAAATAAGAACATAAAAAATTAGAGTAGACGTTTTTTCTTCCATTCTTTATTCCTTATTGGGGAGCTAATTGAAGATAACAAACAGAAAAATTTTGTATGCTAAATAAGCAATCCAATTTCTGGACACATAAATCATAAAAAAAGAAAGAAAAGCCATAAAACGAAAAACATGGATTAAGTTTAGGCCTAGTGGCTATAAATTTACAGTGCATCACTTAGATGAGAGTTTCTCTAGTTTTAATCTCCACAATTCACGTACCACCTCTTACCTCAAAATAATATTGTGTAAGAAAAAAAAACTGTTTTCAAAAGCAAGAAAAGTAATTCTCCCCTCTTTGTTAAGGAGTGAAAAAATGGCTGACAGGGCAATAGGGGTAGCAGTGGATTTCTCAAAGAGCAGTAAAGCAGCTCTAAGATGGACCATTGAAAATTTGGCTGCTAAAGGTGACACCATTTACATCATCCACATCAAAACTCACACTCTCAGTGAGTCCCGCGATCAGCTCTGGGCTAAAACTGGTTCTCGTAAGTTACCCTATCAGTATAATTTAATCTGTTATAAAATATTATCTGTTTTATTTTCTCAACAATTAATTCTCAGTAGTTATCTGTAGTTATTGTTAAGTGATCTAATGGTGTAAATATTCATTTTTTGGTTAGCACTTGTTCCGTGGGTGGAGTTTAGGGAGCCAGATGTACTGAAGTATTATGATATCAAGAGTGATGTCCAAGTTCTTGATTTGCTTGATACAGCTGCTAAGCAGAAAGAGGTTTGATATATTAATTACCGTAAAACCTCTCTATTTAACCTCGTTTGTTTCAGATTTTGTTGGTTGTTATATCAAAGTGTTGTTATAAAGAATATAAGTTATAACATAACATGGAAACTGATTCTAAAAGATATTTAGCTTTTATAGCGAATGCTTGTTATATAGCGATGCTGTTATAGAGATGTTTGACTATATATTGTTTGGGCAAAAAGTATTAAACCTTTTGACTAAATCAATTATCGATGAGAAGAGATAAATCTTAGCCAAGCATAATATTGTTTGGGCAAAAAGTATTAAACCTTTTAACTAAATCAATTATCGATGAGAATAGGAAAATCTTAGCCAAGCATAATCAACTCCAGATCTAAAAATATATAGCGATATAATGCATGAAAAGTCGGAACATTCTAGATTTCTTGATGTTACAATCCCATCTTTGATAAGAAGAAAGAAATATTAGTTTACATCCTTCATAAGAGGAAATTGTCAGAAAAGAGTTGAGAGGAAAAGTCCCGCCCCCTTTTTTCGGGAATCTCCCTTCTATATATAGTTGTTGGAACTTTACTATGTTCTTTGACCAACGTAGTCTCACGCGACGGTCTTTTCCTCGTTATTCGAGTACCATTTTACTTGACATACATTGTCGATGATTGGACTGAGGTTGGTCGTGGTGCTTCTCGCTATTTCGCCACTTAGACGAGGTCCCAGCTTGGTCGACAACTGTGGTCAGATTTAAAACGAGGTTATATAATGGATTCGTTATTTTGGACGAAATTAGCCTTGACTTGAGTTGGTTGAGTGGGACTGAAATATTGTTGATTCTGGCGAAATCGCTTTTCTTCTCCTTTTTTATATATTTTTGAGCGAGGTCAAACTTGGAGTTTGTAGAAGAATCATTTTTTTAGTAAGTAGAAGAAAAAATATATGACGACGATCGATAACTGCAAAGGCGTTATTGAGGTCAAATTTTTCCTTTTGCGGTGGCCTTTCGCCGTATAGGTGTTATTTCGAGCTGATGTCGAAATGTTAACCTGTCATTATTCGATCGAGGTCGAATTCTTTTCTTTTTGGTGATGTTCCTTGAGCGTATGGGTGTTATTTCGAGCTGACGTTGAAATGTTAACCCATCGTTATTCGATCGAGGTCGAATTCTTTTCTTTTTGGCGATGGACCTTGGCCGTATGGGTGTTATTTCAAGCTGTCGTCGATATATTAACCCGTCATTATTCGATCGAGGTTGAATCCTTTTCTTTTTTGGCGATGGCCCTTGTCTGTATGTGGGTAATTTCGAGCTATCGTCCAACTGTTAACTCGTTGTTATTCGATCGAGGTCGAATTCTTTTCTTTTGGCGATGGCCCTTGGCCGTATGGGTGTTATTTTGAGCTGCCGTTGAAATGTTAACCCGTCATTATTCGATCGAGGTCGAATCCTTTTCTTTTTGGCGATGGCCCTTGGCCGTATGGGTGTTATTTCGAGCTGTCGTCGAAATGTTAACACGTCGTTATTCGATTGAGGTCGAATTCTTTTCTTTTTGGTGATGGCCCTTGGCTGTATAGGTGTTATTTTTGAGCTGTCGTCAAAATATTAACCCATCGTTATTCGATCGAGGTCGAATTCTTTTCTTTTTGGCCATGACCCTTGGCCGTATGGGTATATATTTCGAGCTGTCGTCGAAATTTTAATCCATCGTTATTTGATCGAGGTCGAATTCTTTTCTTTTTGGTGATGGCCCTTGGCCGTATGGGTATTATTTCGAGCTGTCGTCAAAATGTTAACGCGTTGTTATTTGATCGAGGTCGAATTGTTTTCTTTTTTGGCAATGGCCCTTGGTCATATGGGTGTTATTTCAAGCTGACATTGAAATATTAACCCGTTATGAGTCCTAGTTTTTTGGAGAGTTTTGGGTGTCCTCTAGGGGAGTCCCAATTTTGCTTAACTTGTGCGTTTCTTAGGTGAGTCCCAGTTTTTGGTTCTTGCATTCACTGGGTTAGTCCCAGTTGGCTTAATTTTGTATTTGTTAGAGAGTGTGATGTCGAAAAGTATAGAATGTTGCTATCTTGCTAATGTTCGTTTTATGCATCTATTGGAATTTTCCTGTTTAACCCCTTCATCGTTCGGCCTGGAGAGCTCGTTGATAGCCGGGGCGATGAACTATCCCTTGAACTAGGTGACGTCTCCCTCATCACCTCGTTCAGAACCTCCCCGAAAGAACCCAATCGGGACCACACCTGGGTGAGGAAAAGGAGTACCACTTAGGGGACGTCATTTTTCGGAAGCTGAAATGTATGAGATGGGCGATATTCAAGTTATTTTGTAATGGTTCTTCTTCCACTCTCCAGTTGGCATGCTTTTTTGCTCGCTTGCCCATGCGGCGCTTGTTTTCCTGTTTAAGCAAATAACAGAAGGTAAACCAAGATGAGATTTTCCTTACCTCGTTCCAATGAGTCGATGAACGAGGGTAGCCTTATAGTGTTGTTCGCTCTGCCTGGCGTTTGAGTGGTTGATGGAATAGTAGTTTTTAGATTTGGCAGCTGCATTCAGCTCTCTTTTCTTCCCCTTTTTTTAAAATGCCCCGGTGCTGCGTGGGTTGGGTTTGCCTTATCTCGCTCGTGGGCCGTCCGGTGTATGGGAGGGGAAAATGTCAAAGTAGGGCAAGATGTGCCCAATTTTCTATAGGATTGCGCAGCAGGTATCGTCTCCTCTTGTGAGCTTTGCGTGGATATTGTTTGTAACTTCTGCTTTCGTGTAGCATCAAGATCTAGATTAGCATGTGAGGTTTACTTACCATTCTTTCTGGTGGGTGATTATGTTTCACCGGTTTGGATCTGAAGGAGACTAGAAAATTTGGCTAAGAAATCCCCACATATGGCGCTAAATTATTTTGGCAAAAAGTATTAAACCTTTTGAATAAATCAATTATCGTTGAGAAGAGGAAAATCTTAGCCAATCATAATATTGTTTAAGCAAAAAATATTAAACCTTTTGACTAAATCAATTCTCGATAAGAAGAGAAAAATCTTAGATAAGCATAATCAACTTCAGATCTAAAAATGTATAGCGAGATAATGAATGAAAAATAGGAACATTCTAGATTTCTTGATGTTACAATCCCATCTTTGATAAGAAGAAAGAAATATCAGTTTACATCCTTCGTAAAAGGAAATTGTCAGAGAAAGAGTTTAGAGGAAAAGTCCCGCCCCCCTTTTTTCGGGAATCCCCCTTCTATATATAGTTCTTGAAACTTTACTGTGTTCTTTGAACAACGTACTCTTACACGACGGTCTTTTCGTCGTTATTCGAGTACCGTTTTTACTTAACATGCACTGTCGATGATTGGACTGAGGTTGGTCGTGGTGCTTCTCGCTATTTCGCCACTTAGGCGAGGTCCCAACTTGGTCGACCACTGTGGTCAGATTTTAACCATACATATATGTTTTTGATAATTCTAATTGTTGCATACTCTTTAGTCATTTCTTGATTTTTGTACAGATAAACATTGTGGCAAAAGTGTATTGGGGAGATGCTAGAGAGAAAGTGTGTGACTCTATTGAAGATCTGAAGTTGAATTCATTGGTCATGGGGAGTAGAGGCCTAAGTACCATCCAAAGGTACTTATTTTCAATAAATTAATCCATTTCTAGTCTTCTCATTTTCACTCTATAAGTACTGAATTGACTTTTGAATGTGTTCCTTTCGGTGTGGCAATTATAAAACAGGATAGTGTTGGGAAGTGTAACAAACTATGTATTGGCAAATGGGGCCTGTCCATTGACTATAGTAAAGGATCCTGATTTCAACAAGCATTGATGAGAAGCAACTGCAAGCACGTGAGTGCCAAATGTGAGATTTGTTGGTCGATGAATAAGTTGCGACATAAATGGTTTTTTTTTTATCATTTATACTCTATCCGTTTTAAATTATCTGTCGTATTTCTCTTTTATACGTAATTTTAAAAAATATTAATTAGAAGGGATTTTGGACTATTTTATCTTTATTTATGTCTTAAGATATAATCTCTCTTAATTGAATATTTACTCTGTTTATGTGCTACAATCAAACCTCTGTGTCATTCACTATGAAAGTAAAGTTATTTATGGAATAAATTTTCATGCTATTATATAATATATATTCTTTATAATAGAAATTATCTATAACAGCCAAAAAATCCGGAACAAATGAGATTGTTATAGAGTTCCTTAAGAGAAAAGAAATTTTTTTAAAGGACAAGATATTTATACGCAAGGTAGGGACTTCTTTTTATTCTTATGTGCAATAGTTACACATGTGTACAAGCTTTATGCCAGGGCTCGAGCAGTCTATGCGGGCACGGTTCATTTAATCGTTTGGCCCTTACATTAAATCATATCGGTCAAGCCGAGACCATTCAATCACAAAGTTTCTTTCCTTGCTAAAGTCGTTATCCGAGGGTAATGCTCCCCAGTGTTCGAGATCGATCATAGAGAGTCCTCGAATATTATCCTATAGATGATGTATTCATGCCTGTTCGAAACGTGAATCATAGTATTTATTCTTATGGGAATGGGAATGAAAAACAAGAGATACTTTTCTCGAAATATGGACAAACGGAAGTTTAAATCCGAAAGAAGCACTTCATGAAGCATCCCGAAATTTAATTGATTTATTTATTTGATTTTTTCAGATGTATCAGAAACCCTTTACCTTACCCCCACCCCCTTTTAACATGAATCGTTTCGGGATTATAACTAGAACCACCCCGATTGGTCGATTCGAATTGGAATTGTCAAAATTATAGTTTTTTCAATATTTGCGGGTTCCTTAATTTTCTTTCTTCCCCATAAACGAAATAGGGCAATTAGGTGGTATTCCATATGTATATGTATTTTAGAATCCCTTCTAACGACTTATGCGTTTTGTTATCATTTCCAATCGGATGATCCATTAATCCAACTAGTGGAGGATTATAAATGGATCAATTGTTTTGATTTCCATTGGAGATTAGGAATAGATTGAATTTCTATAGTACCCATTTTATTAACAGAATTTATCACTACTTTAGCTACTTTAGCGGCTTGGCCAGTTACTCGAGATTCCCGATTATTCTATTTTCTCATGTTAGCAATTTACAGTGGTCAAATTGGATTATTTTTGTCTCGGAACCTTTTACTTTTCTTCATCATGTGGGAGTTAGAATTATTTCCTGTTTATCTACTTTGTCTCTCGAATATCCAACTGATTAATTAATTTTTTATAACGTACTCTATTTTTTTTGACAAATTAGCTAGCAGTTATTGACGTTTTCCTAAAATTTTCTTCAAACCTCTTTGAGATAAATAGTCTTTTTTGTGATTGCTTACGGACCCGAACCTGGGTGATCTATCCATGACCAGGATGAAGCTTGGGTAAAACTAAGTGGGGGCCCGCACAAGCGGTGGAGCATGTGGTTTAATTCGATGCAAAGCGAAGAACCTTACCAGGGCTTGACATGTCGCGAATCCTCTTGGAAAAGAGGGGCGCCTAGAATCATAAATGGGTTGTCTCCTCTCCGTTTCGTCCAAGCAGGATCCAAAGTATCGGCCTTATTGGGTAGAATGCCTTCCGTTGTGATACCGGTTCGTAATCAGCCTTCAATTCTAAATTAGCAAAATTTACTGTTGCCTTGTTAAAAACCTTGCCGGAAAACTCATTTGGGACAAAACCGATTCAAGGGAAAAAGAGTGCAACGCGTGCTTTCAGGCCTAAAAATTGTATCTTTCTTTGACAATTGCCTGCAAGTGTTAATTCAAAATGCAAACAAGTAAAAAGAGCGAATGAGGTCGTACCTTAGCAGTAGTATTACTTCAAGTGATTTACATTCTAGTTGTACAGTAATCGTTTATCGTTCATTGCTCCGAGTTTATACAATCCTTTTCCAGTGATCTCAATAATTTGATATGGTCCTTCCCATTCGGCCCCAGCTTCCCTTCGTTCGGGTTCTGGGTGCTTAGCGTGACCTTCCTTAACACTAAGTTCCCGACATTGAAGTGTCGAAGGTTGGACCTTCAATTGTAATATCTCTCAATCCGCTATTTTTTGGGTGGCATGCCGGACAAGGGAGGCTTCAAGCCCTTCATCTAATAGCTCCAGGCTTGTATTCATGGCCTCGTCACTTTATTCCTTGGTTGCATATCGGAACTTGATACTTGGTTCTCCGACTTCAACCAGTATTACAGCTTCAGCGCCGTAAACCAGCAAGAATGGGGTTGGCCCTGATACTAGAATTTGAGGTCATGCTGTACGCCCATAGGACTTCAGGCAGGATTTCCTTTCATTTTCCTTTGGCGTCGGTTAACCTCTTTTTGAGGTTTTGGAGAATGATTTTGTTGGTCGATTCTGCTTGTCAATTACAACTAGTGTGGTATGGTGTAGATTGGATCCTTTTGATCTTATGGTCTTCAGGAAACTTGCTTACATTTTGTCGCACACAATCTTGCCGACATTCCGAACCGGTATATGATGTGTTCCAAAATAAAATCGATGACTTCCTTCTCCTGAGCTTCTCGTATGCCTGGGCTTCCACCCATTTAGAAAAATAGTCTGTCATAAACAATACAAATTAAGCCTTAACGGATGCCCTATGGGAGGGGGCCAACGATGTCCATTCCCCACTTCATGAAACACCATGGACACACCACCGAATGTAGCATCTCCCCGGGTTGATGAATCATTGTAGCGTGTCTTTGACATTCATCACATTTTTGTACGAGCTCCTTCGCGTCCTTTTCCAGATCGATCCAGTAATAGCCGGCTCGGATTATTTTTCGAACCAATGATTTGGTGCCTGAATGATTTTCGCATGTGACTTCATGAATTTCCCTCAGAATGTACTCGGTATCTTACGGTCCTAGACAAATCACGAGTGGGCCATCGAATGTTCTTGTGAACAGGGATCCATCTTCAGATAAACCAAAATTAAGCTGCCTTTGTACGCAGGGCCCTTGATTTTTTTTGGATCCGAGTGAAGTTTTTTGACCTTCAAATATTCAATATATTTTTTTCTCTAGTCCAAATTTAGTCTCGCTGAATTTATCTCGGCATGGACTTCTTCCACTACCAATATCATGAGTTGTACGACTGCTCCCAAGTCGAACTCGTCGTCCTCGACTGACAATCCTAAGTTAGTAAGGGTATCAACCTCACTGTATTGATCCTGAGGTATGTGTTTCAAAGTCCACTCCTTGAACCGATGTAATGTTACCTACAACTTATCCAGGTACCTTTGCATTCGTTCTTTTATGACCTCGAACGTCCCATTAACTTGGTTCACCACGAGGAGGGAGTCGCACTTAGCTTCGATCACCTCCGCCCCCAAGCTTTTGGCTAGTTTAGGACTTGCAATCATGGCCTCATACTCGTCCTCGTTGTTAGTCAATTTCACAGTCTTAATAGATTGTCTAACTACATTGCATGTTAGTGGCTTCAATACGATGCTAAGTACGGACCCTTTTGCGTTTGAGGCACCATCCATAAAGAATGTCCAGATTCTCGAATACGTCTCCGAGTTCACCAACAACTCTCTTTCGATCTCGGGTATTAGGGCTGGTGTAAAGTCAGCCATGAAGTCTGCCAAAATTTGAGATTTAATGGCGGTCCGGGGTTAATATTCAATATCGTCACCGCTGATATCCACGGACCATTTGGCCAATCATCTCGAGATCTCGGGTTTATGCATTATAATTCGCTATGGGTAAGTAGTCACAACATATATAGGATGGCATTGAAAATATGGTTTCATATTCCTAGAGGCGCTTAGCAAACCGAGTGCCAATTTTTCTAGGTGAGGGTACCTAGTTTCAGCCTCACCTAGAGTCCTGCTAACATAGTAATTTGGAAATTCCGTACCTTGCTCTTCCTGGACCAGGACTCCACTTACCGCTATGTTTGATACCACCAAGTACAGGTATAGTTGTTCGTCTGTCTTCGGGATGTGTACCACTTGAGTTCCTTCGAGGCCCGTTGGCATTCTAGGGTCCATGAGAAGTTATTCTTGCTCTTCAGTAGTGAGAAGAATCGATGGCTTTTATCGGAGGACGTCGAGATGAATCATCCCAGGGCGGCTATGAGTTCGGCTAATCTTTGCACGACCTTTACATTATCCACAATCATGATATCTTCGATGACTTTGATCTTTTCATGGTTGATCTCGATTCCCCGGTAGGATACCATGGATCCGAGGAATTTACCTGATCCGACTCCGAATGCATATTTCTCCAGGTTCATCTTTATATTGTACTTCTTCAATATGCTAATTGTTTCCTGCAAATATTTTAAATGGTCCTCTGCTCACAGGGACAGAGCCAACATATCGTCAATGTAAACCTCCATTGATTTCCCTATTTGTTCCTCGAACATGCGGTTTACTAGGCATTGATAAGTGGCACCGCCATTTTTTAATCCGAATGGCATCACATTATAACTGTATGTCCTGTACTTAGTGATGAAGGAGGTTTTTTTCCTGATCATCAGGGTTCATCCGTATTTGGTTGTACCCAGAGTAGGTGTCGAGAAAATTGAGGATCTCATGGCTGACCGTGGAGTCGATCATGCGATCGATGTTGGGCAAAGGGAAGGATTCCTTAGGACATTCCTTATTCAAATCCTTATAGTTCATACACATTCTTAATTTATTCCTTTTTAGGGACTACCACTATGTTTTCTAACCACTCATGGTATTTAACCTCCTAAATGGACCCATTTTCAAGAGTTTAGATACCTCGTCCTTGATGAAAGCATGTTTGACTTCGGACTGAGGTCTCCTCTTCTGCTTGACCAGGTGGAACTTCGGGTCTAAGCTTATATTATGAGCGGTTATCTCTGGCAGGATCCCTATCATATCAAGGTGACCAAGCGAAGCAATCTTCGTTTGCTATAAGATATTAAATCAGTTTTTTCCTAAGCTCAGGGCTGAAATCCGTGCCCAGTTTTCCTTTCGATCGGGCAAGTATTCGATTAGTACGACTTGTTCTAGTTCCTTTACCATTGATTTTGTAGTGTCAGAATCATCGGGGGCTATGAAAGATCTGGGGACTCTGTAGTCGTCATCCTCTTCTACCACTCGTTCCTCCGACTCCGTCGAGGCTAGTACCAGTGATTGCTATTTGGCCCCGTCTTTGGCCATCCGATTCATATCCTCAAATGACGGGAGTGTGGATGCCGAGATCACTTAATCAACTGCGAACATCTCCTTGGCAGCTACTTGTTCCCCATAAACTATTTTGACTCCTTCGTGTGTTGGAAATTTCAGCACCTAGTGCAACATCGAGGGTGTTGCTCTCTTGTTGTGAATCCATGTCCTCCCAAATAGAGCTTTGTATCTCATATCACATTCAATTACATAGAAGTTGTCTTTCTGTATGGTTCAGCGATGTTCACTAATAATGTTATCTCCCCTTTATTGGTTATGCCATGTTGAACCTGTTCAGCACTCGGACTGTAGGCACGATCTGATCTTGTAGGCCGAGTTGTTCCACAACCTTTGATCTAATATTGTTGGCTGAGCTACCTCGATCAATTAACACACACTTAATTCAAGATTTATTTATGAGTACCGATATTACCAGTGCATCGTTTTGAGCTTACACGATCCCCTCAGCGTCTTAGTCATTGAAAGACATGGTTCCTTGGGGTACGTAATCCCGAGTTCGATTTTCCCTTATCATGGATACTTTGGTGCGTTTCAACATCGACCCTGGGAAATGCCGACTCCACTGATGATCATATTAATGATATGCTGAGGCTCTTTCTGCTCGGTCTGCTTATTAGAGTCCGTGTTCCTGAAATGGTTCTTCTCCCGATCACTCAGGAATTCTTTGGAGATGTCCTTTGTTGAATAGCCGATTCACCTCTTCTCTTAATTATAAACAGTCTTCTATTTTGTGGCCATGAATACCATGATATTTGTACATTATGTTGGGATCCCTTTGGGCTGGATCAGGGTGTAAAGGTCTAGGCCATTTTGTATCTTTGATGCGTCCGATGGGAGGTACGATAGTGGCAGCAGCGACACTGAAGTTGAATTCTGATAACCTTGGCGTTTGATTGGGTCCAACCCTATACCACTACAAAATGGCAAAGAGTGGTCGATGCAGCTTTTACTTGAAAAGACGGGATCGATATCCACAAGGAGCTAATATTGGTTGGGAATTGGATTTCTATCTAATCTAGATATACGTGGTGTTCTTAATTGAAATTCTAATTATGCTTTATTTTGTTTCTATTCTACTTTTACTACTAATGAATGTTGAAAATAATCTAAGTACAATATTTTTATAAGGGTTTTCTCAATTGGTAAAAAGCACTAGAGAAGTGACTTATATCTAGGTGAGTATCTAACGGGGTCTAAAACTTAGGACAAAATTGTCATAATTGGGATTATGATATAACCTCAAACATAGTTACTCACTCTATATCTCTAAGTAGTTTGAGTGACTTTGCCCAAATTGGCTTTCTCAAGACCAATTGGGTATTCAAATAATGCAGGCAAAATTGATTTAAGTCGGGTATTAGTATCTCTAGGTTTAACCCTTTAATTGGGGCTATCAATATATGAATGCACCCCAATTCCTTGTTAGCCTGAATTTCCTAGACTTAGTCTCTCTTTCTTAAGAAGAGTCTAAGTCAAATAGGTACGAATTGGTGTTTGCAACCACCAATTCAACAATTAAACTATGAAACAAGCTAAATAACATTAACCCATAAACCATTAAACCCTAAAATTGAAGACTCATTAAATACCCACACTAGGGTTAGGTCACAACCCTAGCTAATCGGTTTAGCTACTTATAATTAAGGTAGAAATCAAAGATGGAGATGAAATATAAGCCAAAATAGGTAACTACAATAGTAAAATCTAAAATTAATAGCTAAAGATGTTCTAAAATTACCCTAAGAAGTAAAAAAATGGTTGTTCACGTGCTCTTCAAAACAACATATGACCTAAAATATGAAAAAGAACTATTTATACACATCTGACATTACTGGACAAAAATGCCACAACGGATGTTCCACTGACAATGTAATACTGAGCGCCTCAGCGCTTGAACTTCCGCGGCCGCGCAAAAGCAAGCGCGGACCGCATTTATCCTCTTCCGAGCTTGGTATGGACTTGATTCCACTAGGAGCGAAAAAAATAGCCACCTCAGGATTATCTTTAACCGCGACCGTGAAATATGGTCGCGGACCGCTCTCTTCATTTTAGCTCAAATCTCCAGTTCTCTGATTCTATTTTTCGCCCTCAGTGGAATATGGACTGCGGCCGCGTCAAGTAATTCCGCTGTCATGCTATTTGACCATGGTCAGCGGTGTCTGCTGCAACGAAATTTCCTTCTTTGAACCTTAATTTCGCCAAGAGCGTAATTATGGTCACCTCAGCGGTGGACCTTCCGAGGCCGCACTATCTCATCGCTATCACTGCTTTTAGGTCAGCTTTGAACTTGTGCAGGTTTAACTCCTTTATGAGCTGGTTATGACTTTCTTGCCTCATTTTGACCAAGCCTTGCAACATGCACAATAATTTAATTTTCGGGAATATTTTACACTTTTTTAATCCAAAACCTAAGCAAAATGAGCATAATATAGGCAAGAATCCCTAGTTATCAACTACGCCAAACGTAAGCTTTTGCTTGTTCTCTAGCAAATAAGGTAATTCTCATCTCCACAAGGTCAAAACAAAGAAGAATTTCAGTTGTTCTAAGGTGACTTTAGTAAGCATCGATTGGGAGTAACAATTATCCTCGACTCAAATGCATTATTAACAACACACAACCATTTTAGCACCATAGCTCTAGTGCGACACAAGAGCATCAAGAGTTGACTCAACTCATCAAGGAAACTTGTTCTACTATATAGGTCATTGTGGAACTCAAACTCATACTCCTCGACTCTCCATATGCAAACCTCACTTTGGATTGTAGCACTTAGAACAAGGATTGAGGAAAAAATACACTCATCTCTATCTGTGATGACCTAAAGGGGTCATCACCTATTTCCTCATTCGTTCCGTGCTTTCGAGGCCTTAAAAACCCCACTTTTACTTGCCTCGATTGGTGTGCGTAGTTCGGGCATGTAGCCGGAAAGTTTTTATGTTGAAATATGTGAAAGCTGTGAAAAATTTGAAGTATTTTGATATTAATATGATTAAAGTTGACTTTGGTGAACGTTTTGGGTAAACAAATCCGGACCCATGATGTGATGGTCCGTAGAAAAATATGGGACTCGGGCATGTGCCTGGAGTTGAAATACGAGGTCTAGAACCCGAGTAAAATAATTTTTCTGTTAAATTATTTTTTTGAAATTATTAAGGAAAATAGAAATAAATATTGATTAAAAGACTATGGTATCGGGCTCCTATTTTGGTTTCGATACCCGTTACAGGTCTTAAATATGTATTAAGCGCTTTCTGAGAAGTTTGGTCAAAATCGGACGTCGTTTGACGTGTTTCAGACCTAATTATCTAAAGTTAGAAGTTTAAGAAGTTTGAAATGAAAATGATGATTTGGGGTCTTGATTCATTGATTTTGATGTTGTTTTGGCGATTTGATCGCTCGAGTAAGTTCGTGGGATGTTGTTGAGTTAGTGTGTGTCTTTGGTTGGTAGCCCCAAGGGCTCGGGTGTGTTTTCGGAGGTGTTCGGGGTGGTTTTGGACTTAAGAAGTTAGAAGATTTTCTATAATTTTTGCACAGGGGTTTTCTTCATCACGTTCGCATCACTAGGTTCGCGTTCGCGTAGTTCTGTGCTTTTCCTCCTTCGCGTTCACGTCTTGACCCTGGCGAACGCGTATGCAAAATTCAGGCCCCAGTATTTTCCCTTCATCGCGTTCGCGTTCTGGCCATTGCGATTGTGATGTTCTGTTATGTCTTCTATCGCGTTCACGTTCCTTAACACGCGTTTGCATAGGCCAGTCTTGGAACCCCAGCATTTTTCGCTACGCGTTCGCATTGACCCTCACGCGAACGCAACAAATTGCCCAGTCTACCCTCCGCGAGTGCGACCCTCTTCCCGCGAACGCGAAGGGAAATTTTGCCCAGTTATATTTTTAATTTCCAGAACAGTACACACGGGTTTTTCACAAAATTTCTCACGAGCTCTCTTCTCTCCCAAGCTTTAGCAAGCCATTAAAGCTCCCATTCTTCAAGGTCACTTGGGTAAGTAATTCCCCACTCATTTCCTTCACTTTTCCTTCATTAATTAGCAAGTTTCTAAGTCTAAATCATGAAATCAAAGTAAAAATTAAGGGTTTTGAGAATTTTGGGTGATTCAACCTCAATTTGGGGTCGAATCTTGAAACAAATTATATATTTGGACTCGTGGGGTTATGAGTGACTAGGTTTTGTCCGAGCCTCGTGTTTGGACCATGTGGGTCCGGTGTCAAATTTTAGTATTTTTGGAAGAATGCTAGAAAACTCATTTCTAGGCTATGAGATTATGTTGTTGAGCCCTAATTGATATTATTGAATTAATTATGCCTAGATACCATTGTTTCGGAGTCTGATTGTAGAGGAAAGGCGGTATTGGAGAGTTGATTGCTATTCTTTGGACCGAGGTAGGTATTTGATCTAACTTTGGCTTAAAGGAATAGGATTAGAGTGTTATTACTTGCTCATGGCTAAATGATCGAGTACGGTGTATAGGCATGGTGACGAGTATCTATACACCGGTGTCTAGCATGACCGTGGGTCCTTGTTTATACTTATTCTGATATTTTTGGGACTCTTCCATGCTAATTGAGGAATTCTACATAATGTGAAGAGTATGAGGATTAGATATGAATTGTAAATTCTTTGGAGTATTGGCTCGAACGATAAAAATACTATTGAGCATGAAATGAAGAAATGGAAAGAGATATGATTAATCCCTTGCCGGGATGGTTTGAGTATATTGATTATCTCCCTTGCCGGGATGGTTTGAGTATATTGATTATCTCCCTTGCCGGGATGTAAAAGTTGTTATTGTTACTGCCTTGCCGGGATTTAACCATTTATCTGTGTTTTCCCTTGCCGGGATTATTTTATGTATTATATATTGTGAAATGGGATCGTGTGGCACGCTGACCACTTATGAATTATGAAATGGGATCGTGTGGCACGCCGTCCACTAGTGTATTATAAAATGGGATCGTGTGGCACGCCGTCCACTTATGAATTATGCAATGGGATCATGTGGCACACCGACCACTTATGTATTGTGAAATGGGATCGTGTGGCATGCCGTCCACTTATGAATTATGAAACGGGATCGTGTGGCACGTCGTCCACTTATGAATTTTGGAATGGGATTGTGTGGCGCACCGACCACTTATATGAGTCATAGTATTGATGTAGTTTCGTTTTTATATCCGTTGATCTATTTTCACTGTATTCCCCCCGAGCATGCCCCTTCCCAATTTTATTTGATGTTTTCTATTGTTATTTCCGTTGCCTTTGTATAAATATATCTGCACAGGTTGTTTTTGGTAGGTCCTATCTAGCCTCGTCACTACTTCGCCAGGGTTAGGCCAGGCACTTACCATCACACGGGGTCGGTTGTGCTGATGCTACACTTTGTGCAACTTTTTGTACAGATCGAGGAGCAGCTTTTGGACAGCAGCAGTAGGATTGCCCGGGAGCTGTCTGCAGTCCAGGGACTCACGAGGTAGCCTAGCTGGCGTTCGCAGGCCGGAGTCCCTTCTATGTTTTAGTTTGTTTTCTTTGTTTCGAGACAAACAGTATGTAATATCATTTCAAACTTGTTTTTAGTACTCTATAACAGTCCGTGAGCTAGTGACACCAGACTCTGGGTAGAAATGTGTTTCAATTTCCACAAATTTTTTTTCAGTTATATAAGCTTAAAATCTTCCGCTTATTTAAAATGCTTCCGTTTATTTATATTATTAAAATATCATCAGTGAAAGGTATTGGATATTTGGCTTGCCTAGCTCCGACAGTAGGCGCCATCACGACTCATGATGGTGGGAAATCCGGGTCGTGACACTCTCAAAGGAAGGTCCCAAGTTCGGCTCTCAGTACCATAGGCTTGCCCCTTATGTGAATCACCACTAATGTGAGCCCACTCAACTTGAAATCATATAGGGCTGTTGCGGGAATGTAATGAAGGATTTTGATTCAAGGTAGGATATATCGGTCTATGAAGGTTTCATCTTTCCTTAAGCACTTCATTTTCTTCATTTTGGCTCACATTTTCTTCACTCCTTGAGTCATTTACCTCGTCCCTAGGGAACTAGAGAGACACACTATCACTCTTTCTTGTTCATGACAATCACTTTTCTCCTTTCTGATCATTCCAAGCCTTTCATCATTTTTTTTATTGAATCACTTCATTTTTTTACATTGTTCACTTTTTTTTTTGACTTTTTGGCTTTTCTTTTGCCTTCCATTTTCTCATTTTATACCTTTTATCACTTTTGCATTCCTGTCTCTCCCCCCAAATTTATACTTTTGCCAATTGTGCTAAGGAAAGATCGGGTGCCAAGAGAGGATCATTTTATAATGGATAAAGGCTTGTAACATGGTTATTGAAAGAAAAAGGGCTATGGATCAATGGTGTTGACTAGCGATAACATATTTGGTGGGATATGGATGCTTTCAAATTTCAATTTGGATCAAGGAGAGCCTATAATCTTTCTCAAGTCGAGCTAGACTTAGAATTTCGCCTAGCCAAACATTTAGGGAAACTTCTAGACTCATTGGCACGGGACTTGGACTTGCAAATCAATACCTCACCTCACAAGCTTTTGTATTGCTAAAAAGATAGGGTTGAGGGACCGCAATAACCTTAGCTAAGATTTGAGCAACACAAATGATCCTGAAAAACCACTCAATAATTGTTTAGTCAACTTAAGAGTCTAAAGGTCACAACTATCACCATCCTTCACATATCAATTTGTTTCTAACCATAAGGTCAAAGGTAAACGTGTTAGGACCAAGTGAAGCTTTGCCTGACACACTTATATTCAATTGCTACTATTTACACAAAAACAAAAAGAAAACAGACTCAAACCCTTAAGAAGGGTGTCACATCATCCATTACTGGGAAGAGCTACCCGGTTCACATAAATTCCAACTTTGGAAAGAACCGTGGAATTAAGAAAACCAAAGGCTTATTGATCACAAAAACTTGAAAAAGTAAGAAGCTACAGATTGAAAATAATCTACTAAATGAAATAAGAAGCTATGCTATTAAGGAAAATTGAAAAATAAGTTATAAAGTAAAATACGGAAAGTAAACTGAATATGTACAATAAGGGGATTGAGACGAATATACATAAAAGGGTAATGAATATATACATGGAAATGTAACTTTATATACATACCAAAAGTAAGAAAATAAAGTATGATAGGAAGGTTATTACAAATCAACATACAAATCATCATCAAATCAAAATAAGGCCACCGCCTAAATAAAAAGTAGCATTGTCCTCAATGCTATCAACAAAAATAAAATAGGGGAAGGGTATGGAGTAAAGAAGAAACTCCCTATGGTGCCTCTATCTACATGGGGTCACTGATTGGGTCCTGTGGCTGAGCTGTGGTACCTCCCTTGGGGTCCTCCAGCTCAATCTCCAAATCCTTAGGCTGAGGGATCACTCATCTCCTCATGGCCTCTCTGTCAGCCTTCTGCTCTGGTGCGTGTGCTGCCTGAGCTGCTGGAACTGGCTCCTCTAAGAGTAGGTCCAATGGGATGTCTCCAGCTGATATAATCGCCTCAACCTCCTTCCTTAGCAACTTCACCGACTCCTTTGAGGTCCGAGTCTTCTTCGTCTACTTTGTTTGCTTGCCCAGGTCCTTGATTGATTTTCCTTGAGCCTCCAAGAATCCATGATAAACTTCTAGTTTTCCAGGAGCTTCTTCTGGTTGTCCAGAAGCTCCTTAAGATATTCCTCCACTGAAGCGGGCACCTAAGGTTGAGCTAGAACTGATTGAGCTGCCACTGTGCTAGATAGGACAGACAACTTAGATGAAGCTGCCTGTATCCAGTTGTTGATGCTGGAGAGAGTCTGGTTAACCCTATGTGCAGTCAAAGGGTATGCTGATGAAGAAGTTACTGAAGTAGATGGTCCTATGGAAGGATGTGGCAAGGCAGAAGAGGGCTCAAAAATAGTGGCCACCACTACTGGCTCTTTCGACTGGCCAGGGCAACCCGAACTTTGAAGGCTGTACCATGAAAATGGCCTTTTTGGTTTCATCTTGGTGTCAAAATCACTTCCTTCTATTTCCTGATCCTCTAAGTACATAGTGAGGAAGTGTGGGAAATGATTTGAACTCTCATCCCTGTGCAACACTCTGGTGATCACCCTGGCCATAATATTCCCAACGTTGATTGGGAACCTCGATACGATAAACCCCACAATAATAGCCCGTGAGGGCTGCATATCACTGTCATACAAGTAGGGTCTAACCGTCTGCAGACAAACTGTTCCTTTTAAACTAGGACCCAGGTGTCAGCCAAGCTGGAGTAGTTCCCGGAAGAGCAATCACCGATGCAAGCCAAGGGCGGGCTATGTCTTCCATAGACACCTTCTCCAAATACAGTGACTTATCTTCATCGTTGAGCCCAACATAGTCATTCAAAGTCTTTCCATCAAATCAAATCTTCAGGTTCCTCACCTTGGTCACAAAGGTGCCCTTTTTGATATGGGCTACATTGGCATAGAATTCTTTTACTAGATATTTATTGGCTTTTGGTAGCTTGCTTGTAAAGAATTTCCATCCTACTCTGTCATTAAATTGTCTCTTCATTTTAGGGTTATGGGGTAGAAGGTCCCCTTCTATGAATTGCCTCTCGAGAGGGAGAGACCTCTTTGGCCACCATTCCCGAAATTTGTGGATGGTTTTTCACTCACAAATCTTTCTTGCCACACCTCCGGGTCCCTTATTCTCTCCAACCCCCCGTGCTTAGGTGTCACCACCCTTCTATCATTAGGGATCTCAACATCTACATCAATAGGGTTTGCAGGTGAGGCCAAAGGTTCAGCTTGAGGAGAAGCTGATGCTGAGGATTTTGTACCTTCTTCTAAGCCATCAGACGACATAGAAGAAGCAGGAGAAGCAAAGGTGTAGGCTCATCTCTCAATTGGAATCTCCCTGGGAAGTCCGGCACATGAGTGGGTACAGAATCACCCTCCAAGCTTTCCCGAGAAGGGAGATAATCACTACCCTCAGAATGGGATATGGCTTTGTCCGTAGCTCTAATGTTCTTTTGCATTCTCCCAATAGATTGTTGTACTGATAAGGGTAACTTGATTTTTCCTCGTTCCCTACCCCGTGGGGACTCCACTTTCCCTTTTGTTTCTCACTTTCACCTCTAGATTTGACCATTGTCTGCATACAAAATCAGTAAAAGATCATTAGTATTGTTGCTAAAAGAATCAGTAAAGAAAGGCAGCTAAAAATTTTATAGTGTTCCAAAAGGCAAAGGTCCGCTGAGAGCGAAAAAAGAGATGTGGCCGCGGACTATCTACAGCTGAGAGCGGAAATTTTGAATGCAGCTATGGAAGATTGGTATTCAGACTACCCAATCCCTGATGTTGTACAACTGCTGAGAGCAGATATATGGGCGCGACTATTAAAGTTAAAGCACTGTCCACGGAAAAACAAATGCGGCCGCGGACCCAATTTTACACTTCTCTGGACTTAAATACCGCTGACCGCAAAAAATAAAGTGCGACTGTGTAAATAGGTTTGCTGACATTTGACTTTAAACTATTTTTAGCAAATGATTTCACAATAACGTTGACGGCATATTTCAAAATTTAAACGGGCCATCCTAGGATTTCAATTTTTCTTGTCATTAGCGGGTATTATATACACCACTAACCCCTACTAGGTATCACTAATTAACTCTAACTATTTTAGCATAATCCAATTAGTAACTAATGAACCCTAGTTGAAACTAAAAGAAAAGAGTAAGAAGTTAAACTAAAATAAAAGAAAAACAAAATTATTGAAGCAGTGTTATGATTTGCACATACCAGTGGATTGAATTAGTGTTGGAAATTGACTTCTAATTAGTGCGATTCAAATAGGCTCAGATTTAGGGCTCATGAACAATAGAAAATTCTTTTGAGAGTTCAAATGGCGAAAAGGGTAAACGGCCCAATGACCTTATATTTATATTAAAGAGATTGGGACGCACAGATTTCACCTGGCACTGCCGCGGAATTCCAACCTGGTCCACGCTTTTACCTGTGCCTGTTCAACATTTCTGCAGAGAGCGAAAAATGGGCACGGCCGTGGAACAAGTTCATTTACCAAGACACCGCGGACGCGGAAGAAACTTTAGAGAAGTATCATTTTGGGACTTTTCACGTCCGCTTCCGCTACCAAATTACGCCCCCACGAAAAGCTTCCGCTGACCGCAAAATTTTGAGCGCGGTCAGCAATTGAATTACAGACTTAGCCAATTTTTTCCAGTATTATCCTGCACTACATCAAACATTCCTACACACATCTCACAACCAGTTAGTCCAAAACAAATCCTACACTAAGAAGAAATCAAAAAGAAGAAAAACACATGGGTTGCCTCCCAAGAAATGCCTGATTTAACTTCACGACACGACGCATGTTACCATTAATCATTTGAGATGGACCATTAGCACCACGTGGCTGTCATCAAACTTGCCAAGATAGTGTTTCACTCTATACCCATTAACTCTGAAGATTTCACCACTTTTGTTTTTCAAATCAAGGACACCAAACGGAGTTACATGCACCACTTCAAAAGGGCCACTCCATTTTGACTTGAGCTTTTCTGAAAACAGTCGTAACCAAGAATTGAATAGAAGAACCAAATCACCTTACTTGAATTACTTGCTGTGGGCATACTTGTCATATAAGTACTTTATCTTGTCCTTATACAAGGACGAACTTGAATAGGCATGGAACCTAAACTCATCAAGTTCATTGAGTTGCTCTACCCAGAGATTTGCTTCTTCAGCGCCCATATGGCCTTATGCTCTAAATCAACCAGAAGATGGCACACCTTCCCAAATACCAACCTGTACAAAGACATACTAATTGGGGTCTTATAAGTAGTCCTGTCAGCCGACAAAGAATCATCCAGTTTCCTTGACCAGTCAGTTCTATTTGCATTTACAGTTTTTGACAATATTCTCTTTATCTCCCTATTGGAGACCTCAACTTGCCTACTAGCCTAAGGATGGTAAGGGGTTGATACCTTGTGATTGACACCATACTTTGCAAGCAAAATGTCAAATGCCCTATTGCAGAAATGAGAACCCCTATCACTGATGATTGCCCGAGGAGTGCCAAACCGAGTAAAGATATTCTTCTTTAGAAAAGCCACCACTCTTTGGGCTTCGTTGTTGGGCAAAGACACAGCCTCAACCCACTTGGAAAGATAATCAACGGACACCAGAATGTAAGTGTTGCCACATGAACTCACAAAAGGTCCCATGAAGTCAATGCCCCATATGTAAAATATGTCAACCTCAAGAATAGTAGTGAGAGGCATTTCATCCTTCTTGGAGATTCCACCTGCTCTCTGACACTCATCACATCTCTTCACAAGCTCACTAGCATCACTAAACAATGTAGGCCAATAAAAACCACAACTGAGCAACTTTGAAGCAGTTCTCGCCCCACCATGATGACCACCGTAGGGAAAGAAATGAAAAACATCAAGAATACTCATTTGCTCCTCTTACGGAACACATCTCCGGATCACACCATCATTACAAATCTTGAACAGATAAGGCTCATCCTAGTAGTAGTCCAAGCTATCCCATTTAAGCTTCTTTATTTAGTTAGAAAAGAGCTCACACGGGACAATGCCGGTCATAAGAAAGTTGGCAACATTAGCGAACCAAGGCATAATATTCATACATACGGAGAGGAGTTAACCATCTGGGAATGAATCATTAATTTTGAGGCCCTCCCCTTATCCTCTAAGCGGGACAAATGGTCCGCCACTTGGTTTTCAAACTCTTGAAGCAATAGAACCCATCTCATCAACCGAGCCTTAGAATCCTTCTTTGTCATCAAGTAACAGAGTGCCGTGTGATCGGTATGAACAATCACTTTGGCACCCATGAGATAATGTCAAAACTTTTCCATTGTAAACACAATTGCTAGCAACTCTTTTTCCGTCACTGTTTAACTAACCTAAACATCATTCATTATTTTGCTTGCATAATACATCGGGGGAAACATATTGTTCACTCTTTGACCCAAGACCGCTCCTACCGTAACATCACCTGCATCGCACATGAGCTCAAAAGGTAAGCTCTAATTGTGTGCGGTAATAATGGGAGTGGTTGTCAGTTTGTACTTGAGAAGTTCAAAAGCTTTCATGCATTCATCATTAAACACAAACCTCGCATCATTTTCCAACAATTTTCACAAGGGATTTACTACCTTAGAAAAGTCCTTTATGAATCTTCGGTAGAACCTCGCATGCCCAAGAAAGCTCCTAACCCCCTTGGCGGAAGTAGAGGAGGAAGTTTTAAAATCACTTCAATCTTTAACTTGTCCACCTCTATAATGTTCTTTGAGATATTATGACCGAGGATAATGCCCTCCTCGACCATAAAGTGGCATTTTTCCCAGTTAATCACCAGATTTGTCTCTTCACATCGGGCTAGCACCTTGTCGGGATTCTTCAAACACTCAGCAAAGGAGTCACCCACAACACTAAAATCATCCATGAACACTTCCAAGAAGTCCTCTACAATGTATGTAAAGATAGCTATCATACACCGCTAAAAGGTAGCCAGTACATTATACAAACCAAATGGCATCCGTGAAAATGAAAAGGTTCCGTACGGGCATGTGAAGGTTGTTTTCTCTTGGCCTTCTGGAGCAATCAAAATCTGGTTGTAACCTGAGTACCCATCTAGAAAGCAATAGTAGACATGCCCGACAAGTCTATCCAACATTTGGTCAAGAAAGGGAAATGGAAAATGATCCTTACGAGCAATTTTATTCAACTTCCGGTAGTCCATGCATACCCTCCATCCGGTGACAGTTCTAGTGGGGATCAATTCATTTTTCTCATTTGTGAACACAGTGATACCACCCTTCTTTAGCACACATTGTACCAGCTAAGTCCAAGAACTATCCGAGATGGGGTACACAACCCCTACATCTAGCCACTTGATCACCTCTTTCCTGACAACCTCTTGCATAGCCTCGTTCAACCTCCTTTGATGTTCCACAGAGGGTTTGGAATCATCCTCAAGTATAATCTTGTGCATGCAAAAGGTGGGGCTTATTCCCTGAATATCATCTAGAGTCCATCCAATGGCCTTCTTCCTTCTTTAGAGCACCTCCAGGGTGGCATCTACTTGAACGTTAGTAAGACACGAAGAAAGAATAACCTGTAAAGTTAAACTAAGGCCCAAGAATTCATACAGAGTTATGAAGGTAAATGCTTCAACTCCAATACGGGAGGTTCCTCGATCGAGGGCTTTTTTGCTGGATTATTTCTGTTCTCAAGATCCAAAGAGAGTTTATAGGGACCCAAAATCAACTAAATGCACCAGTTTATACTTGAAATCAATCTAGAACTCTTTAACAAACTTCAGCAGTCGAATTTTTAGCTAACTAATGCCAAATCAAACCAAAATCTTAGTAGCACAGTATTTTTTGAGTTTTCAAATGTTTTTCTCTATTTTTTTTTTGTTTTGGTTTTTGGTTTTTGAAGATCTAGATCTAGAGAATTTTGAATTTAAAATTCAAATTGGAGCTGATGAGGACTTGTGAAAGTGGGGGGAATTTTCAGAGCTTCCAACTTGTTATTCAAGGCACTATTCAGCCTTTTTATAGGCCAAAGGAGGGGCAGCCCTCACATTTTTGTTTTTCCTATTAGTCCCTCTTTATTTTTAGCTTTAGCCCCTTGTTTACTAACTTGTTAACCAAGTAACTACACCTATCCTTTGCAAATTACCTAAAAGACCCATCTAGAAGTTCCTAGGTAGTTCTACATAATTCCTGTGGCTACCAATTACCCACAAATGCCCTTGAATTCATTCCAAATTACTTAACTAATTTAGTCAACTATATCCAACCCTCCTAGAGCTAATTATCTTTCCAATGAACCTTGAATGTTAACTAAACTAACTTAACTAAACTTACAAAAAATACTAATTCAATCAAATACGAACTACTGAACACTTACTAACAAATACTGATTTGAACACGAAATTAATCAAATGAAGACTAACTAGTTCTAATCAAAAGGCCATCAAATGAGCCATTTATTATCATAATGAAAACAACCATATCAAAACTGACTGAGTCCAATTAGACTAACGATTAATGAAATTATCACCTGAATGATTCAAATAACAGCCATGAAACACAATTAATATCAGAATTATCCTAATTAAAAATTAGAAATATTACAAGAGAATATAAATCAATGAAAATGGGTTCAGAACATCTAATTAATTAAGAGAAACACTGAGAAACCTAAGGAGACTGACCGGTCATTTTCAGATTCGAGATTAACCTTAACCAATGAAATTTGAACGTCATCGACCTTGAATTCATCATGAGGGAACCACGGGGAACATATGGTATCAAGTTAGCAAATTTTGGGGAAACTAGAGTTTTGGCCGGATTTTGAAAATTATATTCGAACAGTTCGGGTAATATTTGAGGGACGGGGTTGGGAAATTTGAAAGAGGAGGTTATGGCAATTCTACTGTGTTAATTTGGTAAGGTTTGGATGGTTTTGCATTTTGGCCGGAAAACTTCAATGCAATATTCGACCACTTCCAGCTACATTCGAGGGACGGGACTTAGGGGATTCGATAGAGGGGGGTTAGGTGGTCTTATGGTTTTAATTTGGTGGCGATTGGGTTATTTTGAGTTTTGGCCAAAGATTTTTGATCGGAGATTCGACGGCCTAGGGTGGGTTTTGAGGGAAATCAATGGTAGATTTGGATAGAGGAGGACGGGGAGAATCAGAGGTGTGATTTTGGAGTCATTTGGAGGTCCATCGCCGGTGGAGGCGATTTCCGGCCAGTGGCGCACGACGGAAGACGGCGGAGACACGGTGGTGTTACAAAGGGGGGAGTACAAGGAAGAAGATATGTGTTCTTTAGTGTTTGGAATAATTTGGGACACTTTTATGATTAATTGAGAGAAGCCATCAGCCGTTGGATTGTGGGAAATCAATGGCCCAGATTTGAGGACACCCAAACGGCATCGTTTAGGCGTCTGAGAGAGTGGACCGGGTGGGGGGGTTAGTTTGGTCCTGGGCGTGGGGTGATTTGGGTTTTCAGGAATTTGTTTTGTTTGTGCTTGGGAAATTTTGGCCCAAATTGGTCTTCTTATTAAGACAATTTTTTATTAATTTATTTTCTTTTGTTTTCTTCTTTTTATTTTTGTTTTCCTTGGTATTTTTCATATTTATATTTTTATAATTTTATTAAAATGTAAAAAATTAAAATAAAACCTAATCTATTTCCATCATTAAGCTAATTGATTCCTAAAATTGCATAAAATCTATTTCGCGATAAATTCAACAATTAACAATTAAAAGTACAAAGAAACTATTTTTGTTATTTTCTTCATATTTTGCTCTGAAGCAAGTTAACCCCTAACTAATCCTAAAATATGAAATTAGATCCTAAATGCAAATGTATTTTTGTATTTTTCATATGAATAAAAATGCACAAATAAAAATGCAAACAATTAACAGAAAATGACACGAAATTCACAAAATTGTAAAATAATGAAAAAATTATTTTGTTTGAATTTTGGGAATAATTTGCTTAGGAAAAAAAGCACGTGCTCATAGTCATGACCCTTATGTAGGTGGCCCGAACATTTTTTAATCCAAATGGCATCATCTTATAACAATACATTCCCCATGGCATAATGAAAGTCCTTTTCTCCGCGTCTTCTTCGTCCATCCATATCTGATAGTACCCAGCAAAACAATAGACGAATGACTGCAGCTAGTGCTTGGTGCAGTTGTCGATCAAGATATGTATGTTTGGCAATGGGAAGTCGTCTTTCGGACTGGCCCGGTTGAGGTCCCGGTAGTCGACACAGACTCTGACCTTCTCGTCCTTCTTTGGCACTGGCACAATGTTGGCTAACCATGTCAGGTACTCCACTACCCTGAGGACCTTGGCTTTGACTTGTTTGGTAACTTCTTCCTTGATTTTCAAACTCATGTCTGGCTTGAACTTTCTGAGCTTCTGCTTTACCGATGGACATGTCGGATCTGTTGGCAGTTTGTGAGCTATAATAGATGTACTGAGACCAGTCATATCATCATATGACCAGGCAAATATGTCCTCATATTCTTTTAAGAATTCTGTGTACTCTTCCTTTTCTGACGGTGACAGGTGAACACTAATGCGCGTTTCCTTGACATTCTCTTTATCCCCTAGGTTGACGACCTCGGTTTCGTCCAGGTTAGAATTAGGTCTATTCTCAAAGTCTTCGACTTCTTTAACGACCTCTTCTGGTATCTCATCCTCTTCTGAGTCTATATTCGTTTGTTGCATTACCTCATCGCATGTCACATTCATCGGTTCATCAAGATAAGTAATAGTAATGCTGTGTAAAAATAATGTAAATGGCAGAGAAAAATAATAAGAAACTGAAATACTTTGATAAATTCCAAAATTATTTTTGAACATCGGAGCTCTTTTCAAAATTTAGAGATAATACTGAAAGGAAATCAACTAATGAAAAAGTAAAAATAATGCATAGTGCTTTGTTCAGCCTTGCTACCCCGAAGCTCTCCGGGCCTTGGTGGTTCTGATGGACCAATTGTTGAGGCGCTCTCCTCGGCTCACCGCATATATGGAAGGGCCTTCCTCCCCTTCCTCTTCGAGAATGACATGACAGTCCATATTGTCATCTTCCAAGAACATGTTATTCATTGCAGCCAATGTTTCATCTTCCTCTGACCCACATAGGACGTCTGCTGGCTGAAAAGCCTGCTCAAGATGGGGTATCAAGTGCTCCGGTGGATAGTAAGGGCCGCGCCATGATGTCGACCAATTCCTAAATTCCTGCCAAGTATATCCATACCCTAACCCGAAAGTGGTGCTATGCTTCTTCAGTTTGATAGGCTTGGTGATTCCCTGGAGATTTTTGTCGAGCCCTTTGCCAGGTTCATACCCACTCCAATTCAGTATACTCTTTATCTTGTTATCCCACCACTTATCTTTGACCACGGCGTTGACTCGCTCAATTTGGTGGTAGGTTTCTCCTCCTAGTTCCCTTTTTCCTTCAATTGCCGGGATGTTTTGGCGGCTGTATATAGGGTCACTCCCGTCACTATGAATAATTACCTCTTGGTGATTCCACTCGAACTTTACTGCCTGGTGTATGGTTGATGCTATAGCTCCAGCGGCGTGGATCCAAGGTCGTCCTAGTAGTAAGTTGTAGGATGCTGGGATGTCAATTACTTGAAAATCAACGTCAAACCAAGTTGGCCCCATTTGCAGACATAAACTGATTTCCCCAATAGTGGACCTTTGGGAACCATCAAAAGCTTTGACGTTGATAGCCCCATCCTTAATTTCACGTAGACACTTCCCCAATATTCTGAGGGTCACCAATGGACAAATGTTGAGGCTGGACCCTCCGTCAATCGAAGTCCTGGTGATGAAATAGTCTTCGCATTGCACAGTGATGTGCAATGCTTTGTTGTGGCTCAAACCTTCAGGGGGCAACTATCCTTGTGGAAAGTGATTTTATGACTTTCCAATATTTGCCCGACCATGTTTGCCATCTCTCCTCCAGTTATATTTCTGGGCACGTACGCCTCGCTCAGTATCTTCATCAGGTCATTCTTATGTGTCTCGGAGCTCTGCAGTAGAGCTAGAATGGAGATCTGCGCTGGTGTTTTATTTCATTGATCAACAACTGAGTATTCTTTTGCCTGTATCTTCCGCCAGAGATCATCAGGCCCAGTTTTAATAAGCTGTCCATAGGCCTGATTACTTGGTTCAACTAAGTGCTCCGGAGTATAAATTCTGCCAGTCCTGGTCATACCCTGCGCTGTAATTGCTTCTCCAGACCTAGTTTTCCCCTTCCTTCTTGCCTCAACGGTGTAATCCCAAGGAATGGCCTGTGTATGAATTGGCGTTACGGCTGACATTGCTATAGGAATGGGCACTATTATCTTGGGAGGTACCATAGCAACTTCAAATGGTACTTTCGGAGACCTAAACTCCACCTCAATTGGCTCTGCAGTCCTTTTGGATGATGGTGTTTCAAGCTCGAGAGACACAGACATGTTTACTTCAGCATCCCCAGAGGGCTGGATCTAGACTACCATTGGATTCAGTGTGAGTGTTGGTTTCTTGGGCTCGTCACCTTCGGCGATTAATCCAATTGACCCTTTGGGGTCCCAATCATCTTCTACTTCAATCATATGCACAACACCACCCTTATGATCAGGCAAGGGATTGTTTCGAACATTAGGAGTAGGTTCCTTGGCCACGATGATTTTTTTATCAATTAGAGCTTGGATTTTGTCTTTCAGAGATCAACACGCATTAATGGTATGCCCTTTCATGCCGGAATGGTATGCACAAGTTTTGTTTGGATTGACCTTCTGGTAAGGATTTTCTGGAGTTATGGCAGGGATTAGGGTGACGTAATCGGCTTCATTGAGTCTTTCATATAGTTGGTCGATTGTCTCGGCGATGGTGGTGTATTGCTTGGGAGGTCTATGGTCGAAGTTAGGGCGTGGCCTGGGGAAGTTTTGGCGGGCAGGAGGTGATTGGTAGGGAGCATTATAGGCTTGGTAGACGGGTCCAGGTTGGGAATATCTTGGTGAGGTAGGTTGATATGTGGGGGAGGGGGATGATTGGTAAGCAGGTGATGGAATTTCGTAAGAGAGCGGAGGTGCTTGGTAATTGGGCATAGGCTGGTATGTGAGAGGGGGTACCGAGTAAGCTTGGTATTTTGCTGGGGACTTGGTTCTCTGTGCAACCATCACGACACTCACGTCCTTTTTCTTGGACGCGCCACCAGATTGTAGGGCTTTGTTGGTAGCCTGCAGTGCCTTGAAATTAGTGACCATATCGCTCTTAATGCCTTCCTCGATCCTTTCTCCTAGCTTGATGATATAAGAGAATTTCTTGCCCTCTATCAATATTAACCTCTCATAATACTGCAGATCTTGAGCTCGGACGAAAAATCTGTTCATCTGTTCTTTTTCTAAGGCTGGCCTGACCTTAGTAGCCTCATATCTCCATTGAGTAGCATACTCGCGGAATTTCTCAGTGGGTTTCTTTTCAGATTCTGGATGTAGAAGATATTTGGTGCATTTTCTATATTGAACCTGAACCTGTCCATGAAATCGGACGCCATTCCTACCTAGCTCGTCCACTTCTTGGGATCTTGGCTAATGTACCAAGATAGCACATCGCCTTTCAAACTTCTCATTAAGAGTTTCATGAGAATCTTTTCATCTCTTCCTACGCCGACCAGCTTATCACAGTATGTCCTCAAATGGACTCTAGGATCCCCCGAGCCTAGAGTTGGGAGGTTTGTACCCCTCGGGAAGTTCAACGTCTGGTTGAATCTAAAGATCCTCATAATTCAGCCCTTCAATGCCTTTGTTTCCTTCAATGTCCTAGACTCGGCTAGTCAATTTCTTGAGCTCGACGGCTAGGTTCTTGATGAGAGGATCTTTGTCATCAGACTCTGGTGTGTTTGTAATGGGCTGAGTGTATTGTGGTAGGGTTTCCACATAGATGGGTGTGTGGTGGGGATGATCATTTTATCGTTCAGGGATGAGGAGTGGAGTGTTGTTGTGACGTATGTTGCAATTTCGATGAGAATCGGGTTATTTCTGCGGCTTCGGGATGTTTTGTGGAGGTATGGGGTGTTGAGCATTGAGAAAGTTGATGTCTGGAGTAGTGAGGGAGAAGGAGAAGCTTGCCAAGTTCCTAACTTGGTCTAGTTCTTCTTCAAATTTCAGTAACTTCTGTTCGAGCTGAGCGACACTTTCTTTGGACACCTGAATACCCTGAGGAACCTCTGCCCTTTCAACTGAGTTCTCCTTTCTGACGTTGTTCAAATCTTCCATTTTTGCTTTGCTCTTATTTTTTATAGGACTCGGAGGAGGAGGAGGTGGAGGGCCCTTAGATCTTGTGGAGTAGGATGACGATGCCAGAGTGCATAAACTAACCTTTTGGGGAGGGGAATAAAAATAAAAGTAAAAACAAAAAGTTAACAAGTTAGTACGGATTCCGAGAAAAATATTGCAATATTTAAACACATAGTATAAGGATATAAATCGTGTCCTAAATTGGGTGCCTTATTGTGCCCGAGGTAGGCCTAGAGACAAGTTGATTTGGAGAACTTGTAATGCTAAATGCCTCATTTTATTGATAAAAATAAGACAAATCCCAAAATGACACTAAAGTTGAATAAAGTAAAAAATGTAACTAATTGCCATTGGCCTTATTACATTTCAAAGCGAAAAAAGAGAAGAGACTCCTAACTATTTGGTCCCAGAAGGACCTTCCCCAGACTCGGCATCTTTGGCTACATTGAACAGCTTCACCAACTCACGCAATCCCAGCAGCAGATAAGCCCTAGCTAAATGTCCTCCTTCATTTTTGTCACGCCCTAAAAATTAGAGGAACGCGACCGGCACTCAACCGGGTAAACTCGACTGAGCAAGCCTGGCAGGTTTCATACGTACTACCCAATCCAACTCATAATTACATAAGGGATGGACTTCATTAAAAATACTTAGTAAGTATTCTATTAACAATTCCATTTTATTTCCATTAGCAGCTTAAAACATAAATATCGAAATATTATAAGTTTTTTAAATCATTGCCAAACATCAATATTTATCTTTTAAATTCCCATGCCCGAAACTACCCACAACCTGTCTACGGAGCCTCTAAATACAATTAAAGAATAATATGGAAATGCCGACAACAAGGCTCCGTCTACACCTTATACAAACATCAAAACAAGCTCCCAAAACAGAAGTGGCATGAGCCACATAGGGCCCCGAATGGAAAGGGGCTCGCCGAATCAGCTTATGGGAAGTGATGAGGAGCTACAGTCGGAGGACTGTAATACCTGCTATGGATCCACCTACAATCATAACATGAATGTAGCGCCCCCAGTAAAAGGGACGTCAGTACATTTGAATTGTACTGGTATGTATGAACAAACTTTGTTCCAAGTAAACTCAAACCATACACAAGTAGGTAACAGTAATAGAAACAAAAATCAAATGCACAAAAAAAAGAACAATCAAGCCAAACAAGTTTACAATCTCTCCTTTTTCCCTTCAACATTTCCACATCAGTGATTTCACAATTTGATACACTAGTAGAGAACAGTAATAGAAGCAGCAACCCAACACACATGAAAGGAACAATCAAGCCAAACAAGTTTACTAACTCTCATGTTTCCCCTTCCACATTTTCACATCAATGATTTTACAAGTTGCTCATAGTTTGCTTCAATAGTGATTTCAATCACTTTCCACCCTTATTACCTCAGCCACCCTTATTACCTCGGCTACCCTTATCACCATAACCCAAACCTTATTTCTCCGTGTTGCGGCACGCAACCCGATCCCACCGTACAGTTTCAATTCACAAACAACACAACAATAATAAACAATTCACAAAGATCAACAACGATACTTCTCAAGAAATAACAACAACAATATTACAAGTGTTTCAAGCATGTTACTTCCATAATAATTTTCCACAATAAGCCAAGCATGTTACTTCCACGGTTGTTCCAATTGCATCATTTACGGTTTCCTTCCATCATTTGTTTCCCAACTCTTACCACATAACACTTTTACAATCACGCATTTAGTTTATTGCTAATTAATTGCACTATTATATCGGAAGACTTAATCAGGAACACTCAAATCAAACCAATCACAAGAATTTCACAAATAGTCCATATAGATATCACGTACCAAATAGTCGTACATCAAACAAGGTGACTCTACAAAGGTCAAAGTTAGCCATACATACCTTTCTTGAGCTTTCCTTTAATTACTACGATATTCCGGAAACTCTAGCAACTTCAATCTATTTTGAGACATAACAAAATTAACACAAATTAGGAAGGTATTCATGGTTTCAGCTCATTTGAGCATTTTATCAAACACTAGTTGAGCATCTTAATTATTAACTCTCTTTTACAAGGTTCCTTCATTCTCCAACCAAATCTTTACTTAATTATGTTCAATAATCTCCCCATAAACCTAAGTTGTGCATGCATGAATACAAAATACTAATACACCCAAGAATCACACCTCAATAACCCATCTTATACCCCAAACTCGAAATTAAAGTCTAGGGTATAGAACCTTACCTCTTAGATGAAGAACTTGCGGTTGGGTTCTTTGATTCTTAAAGGTTGATGCAAGGTTTGGATGATTATGAAGCTAGCCCTCGCCTTTATCTCTCTATATGCTCTTCCCTCTCTTTAAAATCAGTAAGAAATGACCCCAAATGAACCCCAAAGCCTATATATTGAAATGGGGTCGGGTTATAAAAATTAGAAAATTAACCCTCCGATGTCAACTCTGCTATAGCAGAATGGACCGCAGAATGAACATGCGGGCCGCAGAATGCACCGCAAAATTGGTGCCCAAAACTGGGCTGCACTAGTTCAATCTGCAGTTTGATTTGCGACCGCAGATTAAAAATGTGGACCGCATAATTGACATTGAGATTGCAGATCTGACATGACACAGGATCGCATTTTCCAGCCTTTGGTAATTTGATCATAACTTTGTGTATGAATGTCCAAATGACGAACGGTTTGAAGCGTTGGAAACTAGACTCAAAGAACTTTTATTTGATATACTATTAACCACATAAAACCTTATACATATTTAGATATGCTGTTTAAAGTGTAGCCTTGTGCTAATCCATTTGGACTTTTAGCCTATTACGAAAATTTTCCCATTTGGCATACACTTAGGCTTCCATTTGGACCTCACATCACTTACCATA
>MU685093.1:0-14353 GCA_026770625.1 Nicotiana glauca | reverse complement strand
AGCCAAGGATATGTAGGAGACCTTTGAAGTAGAGGTTCGGTCAAATCTTATAAAAAATGCTTCACACGAAATTTTCAAATGGGCAAAATTCGCTCGTATCCGCTCACTTTATCTTTGCACGAAAACTCTTCGTGTTTCTTGACAAAGAGGGGCATCTGTGAGCACGTGATTTTTTCCTGTACGATTTGTTCCCATAAAATCCAAAACAAAACAGTTTTCCTTTGTGTGCAATTTTATAATTTTTCAATTGTTGTTTGTATTTGTGAGTGCACGTTTATTTGAGTAAATTAATGAAAAGATACAAAAAATATAGCATTTGTATTTAGGATTTAGTTGTATAATTTTTGAGTCAAATAGTAAACTAATTATTTTTATAAAATAAAGAAAAGCTAAAAAATAATGCACTTTGCATTTTAGTGTTTAAATTGTGTAATTTTGGTACTTAATTAGTTGCAATAATTGTTGTGTAGAGATAACTAGTATTTCTAAGTTAATTTGGTTTTGTGATTTTAGGTTTTTAATTTTTGAAAATAATTTAGGAAGAAAATAAAAGAAAAAGAATTAACAAAAAGAGAAGACCTGAATTTTTGGGCCAAAGTAGTCACAACCCTAACAAAACCCAACAAACCCATCCAAAATCCAGCCCAATACCCTTCTCGACCCAGTCCATCTCCAGCATCGATGAAACGATGTCGTTTTGGGTTGGTTGATCTGAGCCATTAACGTCCACTTGATCCAACGGTCCCAAATGTTCCACCCTCTCCCGATCCAGCCCCGGCCCGCTTTCCCAGACAGACCCAGTCCCCCAACCGGCCAAAACGACCCCGTTTCACATAAGTGAACTGATCCAAGCCGTTGATCTCAGATGATCCAATGGTTTGGATTCAATGCCACCCTGCATATAAAAGAAAACACCACACCCCCCACCCCTCAGAACCCCCACCCTCTCTCATCTCTAACAACTCAGAGACAACCCTGTCTCTTGCTTCCTCGCCCATCTTAACACCATAGATTCTCCTCCACCACCCCGTTCCAAACACCCAAACCACTCCTTTCAAATTCTAGCCGAACTCCTCAAATATCAAATCGAAAAAAGGACCCGGAACCCTAACTCACCCAATCGCCTCCAAATCAACACCAAATGTCCACCCAACCTCCCTCACCACGAATCCCTAACCCTTACCCTTCGAATTATCCTGGAACCCCTTGAATATTAGATTAAAGGTCCAACCCTAAAACCTCAAAAAATCCAAAATCAAATTTGTGCGGTTGATTTCGGTCGAATGTGATGTTAATCGTTTGTTATCTATGAGAACATACGATTAATATCAGATTTGATCGGAAATCCGAAGGTTTGAAGCTTCAAGTCACGTTTCTTCACAGTTCGAGTTATTCATTAGGTATTCTGCTCCACTTTTCGTTTATCTTATTTATTTTATTCCATTGTGTTCTTCTTCTACTCCTTTCTTTTTATGTTGTTTTTGTTTGTTTGGTCAGTTTGTTTTATGATTTTTCTTGTTAGTTCTTCGAATTTATAGACTTGTTTATTGATTTTGTTTGGTTTGATCAATAATTTAGACTAACATAATAGTAGTTCTTAAACTAATTCGTGCCAATTTAGTTTTAAAAGATGAATTTGTTTCGATTTTAGTTTTAAGAACTATTAGGCGGACTGTGATGATTCTGTTTGTGTAAGTGATTGAATAGCCTTAATTTTTGAATGCCTAGAACTTTCAGAATGTTAATAAGGTTTTAGGGGGTAATTTGGGAATTGGGACTGAGTGGTATGCCAACAATGGATGTCAGGACACGCCTTGATTAAAATACAGGTGTGCCCATATCAATGAATTAAAATAATGGGTTTAATTGATAAAATGGGTATCAGTAGTGGAAATAACAACTTGTTAAGTACCTTTAGAATTGGGAAATCAGAGAACATGGGAGAAATATTAAAAAACTGAAATTACAATTCTTTAGTGCTCTTAAGAGCTGGAAAAGGTTGAAGTTTTGGGTATAAAAAACAGGCAGTACATTCATATAGATCGCACTTTGAACATTGAAAGGAGAGAAAAGATAACATTGAGTAGAAAGAAATCTGATATGCACAGATATGCATAGATATACAGTGAAGGAATAGGAAAATCAGAAAAATCAAAGGCAGTTAAAGAATTTCAGGAGGATAACACTGTTTCATTGAGTTCTTTTAGCATTTTCAAAATTTTCCATCACTGGTGCAATTTCTGGTAAACTGGCATAAAAAGAGTTTAAAATCAAATCTGATTTGAGGTCTATTAGTCGATTGTGTACTTGAAATTAGTGTTTGGGTAATTGTATCTCATTTGCTGGGTTTAACTGGTCTGTTGGTCATCTTCTGGTTCAATTCCTTATGCTGGATTCTGTTGCTGCAACTGATTATTGTCCTCACTTTGTTTTCCTTGTTGTAATTTCCAGGTATTTGTCAATTTAATGGACATCACTTAAATGTAATTTTGGAGTTTGAACCTGAAATATGAACAAACTGGATGATGGTTGATGTTAAATTGTCACTACTCTCTTTCAATTTCATGCCTAAGGAGTATTATTAGTTTGGAAATAGCTTGGTCGAGTATATTTATAGCCGAATAGAATACGATCATGTCTGTAATAATCTTATTGCTAGGTATACTTGCTGAGTTCTCTATTTTGGAATTAGTTTTGGATTGAAATATGGAATGAGTTATGGTTTATGTTATTTTGGGACGTAGGTTTGAACTAACAGATCTGTATAAAGGGACTTTCAAGGATATTCATAATGAACGTGTGCAGATGCAGTACTCAGTATTCTTTTTTTTTTTAACTTAAACAATTTGTTGAAATTTTTCTTTTAAGAATCTAGTACTTTGTTTGCTGGTAGAAACTCCTATGGAAATTAGATATTGAATAACCAAGAACCAGTAGTTATTGTGATTTCTGTGCAAGAGTAATGTGACTAGCTGTGTTATTATAAGTTTGAATTTCTTAAATTTCGTTGTGTATCAAAATTGAAAATCACGTTTGCTTGCGAGGTAAAATCATTATCGGACATTAGCTAATTGGTTATTGATAAGTAAAGAACGATTCCCAAGTTTACCTGCATGTGAGTTAGTCTCATTGTTGGCCTTTGAATTCTTTTGCAACTTCAAATCCTGTTCATATTTTGCGATGGTTTGATGTTGAGCCTTGTGCTCATCAGCCGCCAGGCCCGAAATTTGGGCTCAATTATGAGGCCCAATTCTGAAAGTTCTTCGAGCGAAGTCCAAGCCTTTTCTTTGTTGGACCATTAGTTTGTTGGTATTACTTTAAGTATTTCTCATGTAATGAATTAATTTTCCCTCATATAATCCATCCTAGGTAGTTGAACTAGAACCTTTAATTATATCTAGTGTCAATAAATTAGATCATCAACTGGGTTGAAGATGAGCAATATTAGATGATACAAATAATTTAAGGCCCTTCATAACTTTAGTTTGAATGCCCTTTTAAAATAAAACCGACGTGCGCCACGTCAAACAAAAATGACAACTGCGTGGTCCTCATTTTAATTAAAATCAATCTTAGAATTCAGGGCGTGCCATTTAGCCAATTCCATGGCCCTCACAAAGTTAAGACGCGTAGTTGCTTTAGGCGCGTATTATAATAGTATTACTTTCTTAAATTCGGGTGCACATTTATGTGACCCAAATCCAAATCTTAACAATTTTAAAATATGTCAAAAACCACGGGCGCATTTATGTGACGTGGTTTGAGACGTATTTTAATAACGATGCAATTTTTTCTTAAAAATGAATAAAAGCAATTAAAACTAAAATTTGCACAGAGGTTCATAATTGTTTAAAATCAGATAATTAAGCCAAATATAACAGTTTAGCAACCATGCTAGAACCACGGAACTTGGGAATGCCTAACACCTTCTCCCGGGTTAACTGAATTCCTTACCCGGATTTTTGGTTCGCGACTGTTAAACAGAGTCAAACCTTTTCCTCGATTCGGGATTCAAACCGGTGACTTGGGACACCATAAATCTCCCAAGTGGCGACTCTGAATCTTTTAATAATAATCTCATTTCGATTGTCCTTTAATTGGAAAAACTCCCTTATTTATACCCCCCGGGGTGTAGGTAAAAAAAAGGTATGACAGCCATGGTGGATCCTATTGTGGTCCACACAAATTGGAACGCGGACCACAGTGGCAATAATCCTCCAACTTGACAACTCTCTGAACTTAAGCTTTGCAGACCGCACAGGAAATGAGTGCGGCCGCAATGAAGTCAATGCGGACCACACAGAATGGAGTGCGGTTGCATTACTTGGCTTCCTGAATTGAGCACTCTCTGAACCTCTTCTTTGCGGACCACACAGAATGGAGTGCAACCGCATTGGTCCTGTTATATTGAGCTTGGACTTGTTCTTGGTACTTGTGCATGTTTCACTCCTTTTTGAGCTGGTTTTGACGAATTGTCACCTTGTTGATCAAACCCTGCAATCGAGTACAATACGTAAGCCTTTGGGACTATTTTGTACATATTTCTAACCAAAACTCAAGTAACAAGGAGTGTAAAATACATCATAATCCCTAGTCGTCAATAAACCCACCTACTTTGCCTCAAACTGATATCTCTCTATATCCTTCCACAACCATAACTACTATGCTATCAATTAATCTTCCTAAGTCTAAACTCATAACACGACATAAAAATCTACTTCACTCTACAATTAAAAAACACGAAAGATCCTTCAACACACCCACAACTCGAGACTATACGTCAAATCAAGATAGAAATCAAGCACCCAATAATCCTTTTTACATCTCAAGCAAACTTTTCTCGTCACATTCGAACAATCTGAACACTTTTCACAGTCACATCATACTCGTTATATGGACATCCAACCACTAATTGAGCCACAAATTCCACTAATAGGGGCACTAGCAGACTTATAAGTCCAAAAGCACGTGCTCACACAACGGAAATCTCCGTGCTCAAGCTATAATCAAAACTTGACCTCCAGTCTTCCAGACTGGCCCACCATCAGCACACTGAAATCACATCTCGTACCTCATATATGGAATCACAAGCCGGTAATGCAGAGCTGATACCGCTCACATAGGCATATGAATGCGTAGACGGAATTCAAAGAGTTACGCTTCAAGCTGAATCAATGCCTCACGGTAAGAAAAGAAAGATGGGAAGTATATCCTAAATATCTTGTAGCCTATCAAAGATAGATATGGACGTCATCATACCGATCTGCAAGACTCAACTAGATACTTGTTCATGACTTGTAGAACCTAAGAACCTAGAGCTCTAATACCAACTTGTCACAACCCAAAATTTAACTGGTCATAATGACACCTAACCGAACCTGCTAGGTAAGGCAATTAATAATTATCCAATTTCGATGAAGTTTAATAAGAGAAATAGGTTAAAGCAAATATTTGAATCTCATACACTTTCCAAGTATTAGTGGTACAAATCATGAGCTTCTTATATTAGAATTTACAAAGCTAGTATGAAATAATTACATCATCTATTCAAAATGTATATAAACAGATTTCTATAACTCTAAAGCTACAATGAACAAGAGGCAACTACAACCAGAATGCAGGTACATCTTCAAATCCAGCTCTCGTCGATCACAACATCATCAGCAGCCAACGTCTACACGCAAGGTGCAGAAGTGTAGTATGAGTACAACCAATCCCATGTACTCAATAAGTACCAAATCTAACCTTAGGTTGAACGTAGTGACGAGCTGGGACAAGGTTCAAAGTCCAACTCCAATAACCAATAACAGTCCGTAACAATATAACAAAAGGGTACATGAAAATAACTCAGATGTAGGATGCTCAACTCATTCACATTTACGGAAAAATAGACATGTTTTACAACTATAACAGTAAATCCTAGATCTTTCACCGAAAATCCAAAGCATATGAGTAAGTTTGAAAACTGTTATTTGTCCCAAAAACCATTCAACACTAAATAAGATGTTTCATTTTCAAATAGCATGAGGAAAGTACATCTCTATGCCTACATGTCATAAGTAAAATCATGAATGTCACCAAAAACTAGGTAGCAGAAGGAAATACATCTTTATGCATGTATGTCGAGTACGCATGTCAAATGTAATGCATCTCGGTGATGAACTCATGTACGCACACTCTCAAAGTACTCAATTACACTGTCTCATATACTCTCTCACCATGCTCAATACTCAGCACACTGAATCATATCAACACTGTACAATACTTGTTGCGGCGTGCAGCCCGATCCACATATAGCCATAAGGCCCGTTGCGGCGTGAAACCCGATCCACACATATATATAGCCATAAGGCTCGTTGGGGCGTGCAACCTGACCCACTCACTAGGGGTGTGTATAGACTCGGGAGGGGCTCTTTCAGCCCAAGCATTATAATCCATATGGACAACTCACGTGTTGTACAGACATCTCACGTGCTATAGTGCCAATATCCTCACAATCAGACCCTCTGACCTCACTCAGTCATCAATCACTCCAGTCTCTCTGCTTACAACACTCATGTTGGATAGCCCAAACCAATGATATGAGATGTGACAATAAACAAAAATAGAGACTGAAATATGATATGCAATGATGAATGCGGCTTAGTACATAACTAAAATTAAGCAAATAACTCAAAAGCAAAGAACAACAACTATGGGTCCCACAGGTTCCGACATATAGCCTAAACATGATTTCTAGCATCAATTATTTGCTCAGGTGCTCTAACATATAGAGTACAATAGAAATGTTCAGATAAGATAGTTGCATAGTTCCATGAAATCAACTAAATCACAATCTACACGGTGCACGCCCACACGCCCATCTCCTAACATACGCGTCACCTCAACACCAATCACATAACACATAATTCAGGGTTTCATACCCTCAACACCAAGTTTAGAAGTGTTACATACCTCAAACTAGATAATTCCAATACCGAGTAAGCCGAACGATGCTCTAGAGTGCCATCCAATGCGTATGACCTTCGAATGTCTCGAAACTAGCGAAAAGCAACTCAAATACATCAAATAAAGTCCAAAGAAACAATTTCAAATTATATATGCCGAATCCTTAATCAAAGGCCCAAAATCGGCCAAAAAGACAAGACTCGGGTCTGCACCTCAGAACCCGACGAAACTTATAAAATCCAAAAACCCATTCGGTTACGAGTCCAACCATACTAGTTTTACTTAAATCCGACTCCAAATCGATGTTCAAAACTCAAAATCAAAAGTATGAAACATTAGGCGAAACCCCTCCAATTTTCTCTTTAAATTCACAAACCAATTACCAAAAATGAAAATAAATTCATGGAATATAACTAAAACCGAGTAGAGAAAACTTATCCCAATTTACATAGTAAAAATTTCTTCAAATATTGCCCAAATCCGAGCTCCCCAACTCAAAATATTTCTAAATGAGTAAACCCTTGATATTAAATATTCTTTTGCCCAATTGTTATGCTTCGTTTTTTGTGCCATACAATCTTTAAACTCACTTTTGATGCCTTCAATAAATGTCTTGTAAAATTATAGTCAAGATAGGCTTTTGACACCACCCAATTTGGCCTTAAAATGAGAAAGATATGATGTTTTGAAATTTTAAATGAAGTCTGGAAAATTAAGGGATAAAAAATGATTCTTTCGTAATTATTTTACACCAAAAATCAGCAATGAAAGAATTTTTGTTTTGGCACCCAAAACTCATTCGGAACCTCCCATACACAAACCATATTTGTGTTGCAACAATAAAATATGCTATGAACCTACTCGTGCGCTCAAAACACCGAAAAGAGGTCAACTGGACATGATATTGACCATAGTCAAACTCCAAACCCTTAACTTAACTAGTTTCTCAACCAATGATTCAAAACACATCAGAGCCCCTCGGGACCCCATTAAGTCATACCAACAAGTCTTAAAACCTGATACAAACTTATTAGAAGCTTCAAACAACATAAAAACTGATGAATCGCACCTCAAATCAACAATCAATGAACTTTAAACTTTTAACTTAGCTTCGAAAGGAAACCCTGGGCCTAGTTCTCTAGGTTTTGTGTGAAGGATGGTATAGGGGATCTAGTGTATGCACAAGCAGTGGATTTAGGGGAGACAACTAATATAGTAACTGAGGCAAAAGCTATCCTACAAGGTCTGGAGTATTGTATGGAAAATAAGCTACATCATCTCATATTAGAGACTGATTCATTGGTGTTGAAGAAGGTTATTGAAGGGGAATGGGAATCACCTTGGGTTATAGCTCCAGAAGTGCAGAAGATTAAGCAGATGAAGGATCACTTTAATGTGAACTTTCAACATGTATTCAAAGAGGGCAACGCAATTGCTTATTTTTTAGCTAACATGGTTTTCTCTTTTGCAAGTACACTTACATTTCATTCATTTCATGAACTGGAAGTTGAAGGAAAAACCTTGATCAACATGTACAAAGCTCAAATACCTAACTTTAGAGTTAGGGTTGCAAAAAGAAAAGCCAAATTGATTACAAACCCTCAAATGTGATTGCTTGGCCTTGTGTTGTTTGATGTTACTAAATACTGTAGAATGTTAGGGTATTTATTAGTGGTATTGGAATGTTTTCACGATCAATCTGGGGACATTCTGAAATTATATGGATTAGTTAATGCAAGGCAAGTGGTGTTGGATTACAAAAAATCACATGGCAATACTTTGATGAACATCAGGTCTGTGTTGTGCACAACCAAATACACGATCATACTGTTAGTTGCACTATGCACTCCAATTTTGTAGGATACACTAAAGGATCAAACCTCGGATTTAATGGCATCAAAAGGTATTTCATTACACAGTATAATAGTTCAAACATATACATGAAGCTTCTACTGCACCTTGGTCACTACATAATGCAATATTGTCTTACAACTCATTATATCATCTACTACTCTTTCTGTTATTTTGTGTATTGTGTTGTCATTTTTCAGTGGTATTAGTTTGGTCGCACGCTTATTCTGGAGATGATAATTCAGTATACATGTTATGTTTTCTTGGTGAGCAGATGAATTATCAGCAGACTTGGGAAAATTCAGAATTCTGCCTTCTCTTGAACTTAAAGACTTTATGTAGTTTTTCCTTTTGGAGCAACATTGATAGTAGGAAGACTTTTCTTGATTTTACTCAGCGGTGTAGTTGTTTTGAATTCATGCTAGCCTTGTCCATTTCTGTCACGACCCAATTCCTAAACCTGATCGTGATGGCGCCTCTCGTGAAGACAAGGTCAGCCAACAGAACAACAATGCCCCCTTTTAACAATTAATAAACATAAATGAATGAATAATACGACTTAATGGCATTAATAGCCGACATTTACCACCCCACACAACCCGACCGGGGTGTCACAAGTCACGAGCATCTAAAGAAGCCTGAACACAACTACAGAGTCTGTAATTTACATGAATCAAATTTAAAATCAAAGAAGGGAAAATCAGGTGCCGCGGACGCTGGCGGTCACCTTACTCCACTACAATAGTGATACCTTCAATCAGCTCAAAACCCGCTACCGGGTGGTCAAGTACCTACATCTGCACACGAGGTGCAGGGAGTAAAGTGAGTACTCCAACTCAATGAGTAATAAGAGTAAATAATAGCTGAGCAGTAAGAAAACACGTATAGCACTCCATCATGCTATATAGGATAGTATGACCCTTGAGAAAACAGTAATTTCATGAAAATCCTTTAGAAAATATCTGGCTCAGTTAAAAATCTCTTTTGAAAATAACATTTTCGCAACAGTCAAGTAATTGAATACATAATCAGATAGTGCATGTCCGCACATAAGTCAGCCCCTCGGGCACAGCACTCCATTACAAATAACACCAGGGTATCTGGTAACAGTGCAAGAAATAACATGAATGCCAATGATATGAGAGTGCTGAATGTCATGCCACGTAGCACAAACAGGAACCAATGCATGAATGTAATGCAATGCACATGATCGCTGCGACGTGCAGCCCGATCCATTTGGGTACCCGCACTCACTGTGGGGGTTCAGACTCCGGAGGGGCTCCTACAGTCCAAGCGCAATATCAATATCACACCGCTGTGACGCGCAGCCCGATCCATCCTCAATCCAGAAATGCACACATAACATTGCTGCGGTGCGCAGCCCGATCCATGCTCAGTCCAGAAATGCACATAAGCCCCTTGGGCAATAGTAAAATAGCAGTTCCCAACTCAAAACGTCAGTAAAATATCATTTAAGTTTTCAAATCTTAGAAAGATGGCTAAGTTTGCAAAACAGTATTTAGAACCTTGGACCGAGATCAAATAATATGCAAAGTAATGCAAAAACAGTGATATCAAACCCTGAAGGATTCAAATAATCGGCACGAAGCCCAAAACTTGGCAATCAGCCCAAATCATGATAGCATCAAGTAGGTTTCAGTCAATTTCACAGTAAAATCAACAACCGGGATGGACCAAGTCACAATCCCCCAACGGTGCTCACCCCACGCTCAAACCTGGCATGCAAGTCACCACAATACAGCACTATGATGTGCAAATCCGGGGTTTCAAACCCTCAGGATATCATTTACAAGTATTACTCACCTCGAACCGGCGAAAACTCAAGATCGCGATGCCTTTGCCTCTCAATTCGGCCTCCATGCGCGTCGACTCTAACCAAAATCAGAGCGAATACATGACACTATGCCAAGGGAACAATACCCAATCGAAAACAATCAAAATATAGCAAAAATCTCAAAACTAGCAAAACTCGAGCCCGGGCCCGCTTCTCGAAAAATTATAAAACTCACATTACCGGATTCCTCGTTTCGCCACGAGTCCATATATACCAAGAACTCCCGAATCCGAGCTCAAATGACCTATCAAATCCTAATTTGAAATATTAAAACTCAAGCCCTAGCTTTACCCCTTTTTAATGAATTTCAACCAATTCCCATGTTAATTCTACCATAAACTTGAATAATTAGGCTAAGGAACTTACCTCCATTCGATTCTCAGTCAAAACCCTCGAAAATTCTCGCCCAAAGCTCCCAAAATCGCTCCACAATGGAGGAAAAATGACATAAGTCCGCGGATGAAATAATGATATAAACCTTTCTGCCAACGGCGATTTTCACTTCTGCGGCTAAATAACCGCACCTGCGGTCACCGCATATGCGTCCAAATGACCGTTTATGCGGTCTGACTTAAATCCCCAGGGACTGCTTATGCGGTCTAGAACCGCTTCTGTGGTCATCACATTTGCGGACTTTTGTCCACTTCTGCGAAAATTGCCAAGCCTCCAGGAACCGCATTTGCGACCTCCCCGCTGTATCTGCGGAACTGTCTATGCGGTTCCTTTTCCGCAGATGCGGAAATGACAGAACCAGCAAACTTCAAACATGCAACAAACTCCGAATTCTCCGTTAAACAACCTGAATTCACCCCGAGGCCCCCGGATCTCAACCGAAGGCACCAACATATCCAAAAACATCATACGCACTTGTTCCAATCATTAAAACACATCAAATAACACTAAAACCATTAAATCACATCGCATTCAAGCCTAAGTTTCTTAAAAACTTCCAAATTGCACATTCGATCAAAAACCCGACCAAACGACGTTCGAATGACCTGAAAATTTGCACACATATCCAAAATCACCTAACGAAGCTATAGCAACTCTCAGAATTCCATTCCTACCCTCGGATCAAAATCTCACCCATCAACCGGAATTTGCCAAAATGCTAACTTCGCCAATTCGAGCCTAATTCTACACCGGACCTCCAAAATCAATTCCGATCACGCCCCTAAGTCATAAAACATCCCCCGAAGCTAACCGAATCACTGGAAATCAAATACAAGCCCTCTAACTCATAAGTCAATATCCGGTTGACTTTTCCAACTTAAGCTTTCCTTAAAGAGACAAAGTGTCTCATTTCTTATCAAAATCAATCCAAATCAACTCTAACACACCACATACCGATAACGAAACATGAAGAAGCATGAAATAGGGGAAATGGAGCAATAACACATGAGACGACGGGCCGGGTTGTCACATCCTCCCCAACTTAAACAAACGCTCGTCCTCGAGCGTACCTAGAGTTGTCCTAGAAGCCAACCAATAGCTGAATGACCTTACCAAGCATATACCCGAGGTGATCCCACATCACCCTATCTTACATAGGTCCGATAATACAACACAGCTGAAATTTCATAGTCCATCTAGGCCATAAACCGTAGAACCACATTGCACTTTCCGAAATCATACCCAAAATAAACCCGAACCAGTTGTAATAACCCACACCTGCAACCTCAGGTGAAATCATACAATATATCACACAATCCAACAGTCGAAACGATAGTCACTATTCACAGTAGTTGCCCACATACTCAATTACCGATAGGAACCTCTTATTAGCTAAAGTCTTATTCCAACACTTTCATATACTGCCAACGATAAATAAAACACGCGATAAACCGTAACCATTCCTCAGGTCACCCATACATAAAGCCACTTCCCTATTGACTAATGCCACAACAGATTTCCGGGCCAAACCTCGATATAAACCCTCTAATCAGCTGAATTCACATCTATTCGCATTCATTAATGACTCCAATGATCACCTCGAATTCAACGCACCACTCTGGTGATATGACACCTTATCATAGGCCTAAGCCACAACTTGCATAATCCACGCACCAATGATGGGCAGTTTGAACATACTCAAATCATGACAAATGACTCAAACAAAAGAGTTGTAACTCAAACTCCTCAGAAACCAAGAAGCAAGGTATACAAGGTAACATATGGAAAACTATTCTCAACATCACACTGTTGCGGTGTGCAACCCCATCCAGATAACCCGTGGCGGCGTGCCACCCGATCCACACAGATATCTCACATAGGGAGATGTACATCGAGCCAAATTTGCTCATTATAACAAAATACCGAGTATCGGTCGTAATCATACTGAGTGCATAATGATATCTACTTATAGCATTGTAAGCTACAAAACTCAACTTCCACTATGAATCTCGATAGCACCACACTATATGTGCCCACAGTCCGAAAAACTTCCGAAAATCATAACGCCTCACAGCACAGAAAAGCAACTCATAGATCTCTCCAGATCACTAGCAGGTTCAATAACGATTGAATCAACCTATCCTTCCTCAATACAATTCGGGACTAACCAAGCCAACTCAAGCTAAACACGTACCCAATTAGCTTACCAACAAACTCATTAACAGGAAGCCTGAAGCTGCTCCTTCTACTACTATAACTCATGCCGGAGCCGTACGATATAATGCCCGGCACCAAATAAATACTAAAATCCATAGTCTCGCCCGGCGACATGCCCGACCAAAAGGAACGCATCCGAAAAGTCCCTCAATACCGGAACCGAATCAATGGTACAAACCTCTATACTGACATCCCTTACAAAGACCCAATTAAGGAAAGCAATCCTTCTCAATCGTCCGTTGATCTTTGGAATACCAACCACTCTAATATAACATAATCCGATGCACCTCGCCACGCAACCGGTGGCATTTTTCGACATAACCCATAGCACAATGGTCTAGAATAACCCAACACTGAGACAACCAGTCTACACCCTAATATCATATCCAGAATCCAATATACCAAGCGAAGAAAGATCCACTCGGGCTTCCAAATCCCCAATGGCCGCTAACGGTACCAATACACACTATCCACAACCACTACATAGCCTGAACATGATAACTCCCAGTCTCCAGCTCCACATAGCACACAAATTACTATACCTGATCCCAAATTCTGTAGTATAAATACATATTACACATCGAGTACCTAATCATTCCACAAAAGATATTCTGAAATTCCCCCTGTGCCACCAAACAAACTCAGATATCAACAGTCGATCTATCAAGAAAATGCCGCAACCATACCAAAGTGCCATCAACTTAATCACATTGCCCTTTTTCTGAAATATATATCCTCGTCAAATCACTATGATTAGCAACACCATTTCCTTAGTCATATGAGGATCATTCACCCTAATCATCTGAAGATTGATTCTTAAATCACCTGCAGCTGCCCGTGCTGCTTAAAAATTTTATGACTTTCCATTCCGAACTGAACCGAGCCTTACACACACAAATCTCAATCATCCACAACATATTGCATATACCATACCGCACTAGGATAACATGAGAACTTTTATCTCCCTTTCGCGCTGCAGACATCGACGCACTTAACTAGTCGAGAACTTTCATCGATCCCATTTAGAAGAAAAATCATTACACACTCCATGCTTCGCATACCCATAGGAAATATACTCATCTTCAAACC
>MU685091.1:160050-209455 GCA_026770625.1 Nicotiana glauca | reverse complement strand
ATGTACTTTATGTGTGCCTGCGTCGCATGGATGATTCGCGAGCAGGATATGTGTTTAATTATGGAACAGGCCGAATGCCTCAATGATAATAGATGCATCTATGGTTCGTGCCGCTCAACCCTCGGCAGTGCACAATTTATATTCTGTTGGAGCGGGCCGTCGACCTCGGCGTGATTTGCGCATGTTTATCTATTACTTGGAAATTTGTAAATGTGGAATTGCCCTACGTGGCTTGATATGAACTGATAAAATAATAAAGAATAAACCTTAGAAGCCCTTGATTTATTATTGGAGGTGTTTACCTATTTTCGGGCTTCACAACTTGAACTTCTATATAAATCCATGATTTTCCTCGCACTTATAGAATATTGCTAATTGACCTCTAGTGAGTGTCAGAATTGGCCATCTCGTCTCTATCCCTTCGGAATTAGGCGGGATACTCACTGAGTACACGTTGATTACGTACTCATACAACACTTCTGTGCATTTTTGTTGCACAGGTATACTTTATTTTAGCGGCCTACCAGGCGCAGCAACACGGACGATTCAGGGACTAGGTGAGCTGCAAATTGCGAGGCGGCCTGCAGCTAGTGTAGTTCCTTTCTGTACTTTGATTATTTATCTCCTATCCATTGTATTCCGGACAGAGGTTGTATTTTATTTCACTATCAGTAGTCGCTCATGCACTTGTGACACCGGGTTCTGGGATGGTTTTCGAAAAGTTTGATTTAATTGTTATTGTTAATTTGAATTGAAGCAAAACCCTTTTTATTTGTGAAAAATTGAAAGAAAATTCTAGAATTTGATGTATTTAAAAAGGATTTTTAAATCGTTAATCTAATTGGCTGGCCTGACAGCGGTGTCCCGCACCACCATGACCCTTAGTGGATTTTGGGTCGTGACATATTTGATTTTAAAACTAAAATGATACATTAAATGATGTTTTGGGCTGAGAACTACTGTTTTACAAATGCCCAAAGGGGTTGTGTGATTTCTGGATTGAGTATGGCCGAGGGCCAGTTGTGAGGATACTATGGGATCGGGCTGCGCGCTGCAACAGTGCTATACGAATACTGATATGAGGCCGAGGTCCTAGAATTGAAGCCAAGAGATGGTTTGAAATTGTGCTTGGTCCGTAAGGGACCCCTCTCAGAGTCTGCACACCCCCAGTGAGCACTGTTGATGATAAATGGATTGGGATGCACGCCGCAGCGATATATGGATTGGGCTACACGCTGCAGCGGTACTGGTACTATTTTATGTGTTTACTTTATTTCATTTGTTTTCCATTATCTGTTGTCTTTGCTACTTCATGTAATATCTGCTTGATTTTCCTGGAAGTATCTGATAACTGAGTGTGGTACCCGAGGGGCGGATTCCTGTGCTTATCTGCACCATTTGTTTTGCATTCAATTGCATATCTGTTGAAAAAGCCATTTTCAAAAGAGGTTTTAAACTGAGCTAAGACATTTCTAAGGATTTCACAGCTTCATTATTTTTCTCAAAAGGGTTTTTGCACTGCTTCTATACAGCATGTTGGTTGCCTTACGTGATTTCTTACTGCTCAGTTATTATTTACCTTTATTACTCACTGAGTTAGAGTACTCACTTTACTCCCTGCACCTCGTGTGCAGATGCAGATATTTGTTCACCCGGTAGCAAGTTTTGAGGTGCTTGAAGGCTAAGTTATTGGAGTTGAGCAAGGCGACCGCCAGCGTTCGCAGCACCACATTTCTTCCTTTTGTTTATAAATCCTATTTTGTATATTCCAGGCCTTGTAGTTGTATTTAGACCCTTATAGATGCTCATCACTTATGACACCCCGATTTGGGTTGTGTTGGTTGTATTTCCGCTAATTAATATCATGAAATCATATTTAAATTGCTTATGAACTATCTAAATGCTTAAAAAGAGATGTTCTGAAATGGTCTGGCTGGCCTTGTCTACACGAGAGGCGCCATCACGACCGGATCGAGGTTTGGATCGTGACAAGTTGGTATCAGAGCCTAGGTTACTAGGTCTCGCGATTCATGAGCAGGTTTAATAGAGTCTCGTGGATCGATATGGAGACGTCTGTATTTATCCTCGAGAGACTGCAGAACCTTTAGGAAAACTTCACATTCTTTGAAATTCTTATCGTGCGTCCTTGATTCAGCTTGAAAAGTAACTCTTTGAAATCCTTCCACGTGTTCGTATGTGTGCATGAGCGCTCAGTATCAGATGTGCCTTAATGGCTTGTGATTCCCTGATCGAGGGGCGAGATGTGATCCCTGTGAGCTGATATTGGGCCAGTCTGAAAGACTTGAGGCCAGATCTTTGCCTATGGCTTGAGCACCATGGTGTTGATTGTGTGAACAAGTGTTTTTGAACTTATATGTTCGGTATTGTCCCTATTAGTGGAAGTGACGGCTGGATAGCTATGTGATGAGTATGTTAGTATTACGAGATGTATTTATGTGACTTGGAAGTGACGAGGAAGGTCTGCTGGATGATAAAAGAACTATTAGGTATTTGAATTCCATCGTGATTCGAGGTATAGCCCCGAGTATGGGCATGTGAAGGATCTTTTCATGTTTTTCAGCCGAGAGTGAAGTAAATTTTATGTTGCGGCATGAGTGCAGACTCAGGAAAGCTGAGTGACTGCGTATAGTTTATGGTCGTAGAAGGTATACAGAAAGGTTAACTGAAGGCAAAGCAGGTGGGTTATCTCCTGCGAAGAGTTTTGGAGTGGTGTGACCCTTATGTGTATGTTAGAAGATCTCATGTGTAATTGAAAAGTACATGTTGAAATTTGAAATTTTGGGTCTCTTAAGAGAGTGGGCTTAATTGTTGCGAGATTTGCAAAAGATTTAAAGTACTAGATGATTTGTGTTTACACAAGCTTACAAAGGATTTGAGTTTAATCTCTCTATGGTATTGTGGCATCAATAGAGTATAAGTGTTATGAGTTTTTGAGTGTATTCTGATCTATGGCTTCGAGCCAATTTGGGGAGTTTGCTATTGATTAGCTGATTGCTCGGTTATGTGCTATGTTGGTTCCGATTTGAGACGTGTGGTGAATTAGTTCTGGTTGTAGAGATTGAGCCCGAGGGTGGCTCGAGTAAAGGAAATTTTTGCCTAAGGAAAGGTTATGTGCTACAGTGTTAGAAGTGCCAATAAGGCGCTGGTTGTTCGGTTCTGTTGATCGGGTTAAGTGTAGTACGAATAGAGTGAATGACTCTCGAAAATGGTTCTAATGTGTTCAAGATACTTCATGTAGCAATTGGGTATCTCAAAGTCGTATATGTAGTTAGAAACCGAGTTTTCATTGGAAGAGTTCAAGACTTGTGGTATTTTTATATTAATTATGGGATTATATGTATTAGTATCAGGAAGGTAAAGGTAACGGACTTAGATTCGCATGAAGTTCTTCAGAGTAAAGTATTCTCAAATGTGGTGTTTCTGGGAATATTTGAGAGAGTATTCAACGGTTTATGGGTCTTAGTCGGTGTGGTTTTATGCTGGGATCTCGTGCGGTAAGCTTGGGTTGAGGCATTATGGTGATACAGCAAGAGGGAATATCAAGTTGATGATGAATCAGAAGAAAATTTAGATAGATGGAGTAGCTTGATAGTAGACCGAATCGGTATGGTAAGGATATGATTAATTCTATGTATGTGTTCGAGGTAGTGGGTTCTTACAGGTATTTTGCAGCAATGCTCTTTGGTTTTGATGGCTTGCTTAGCTTGGTCTAGTTAGAAGGATTCAGTCCTGGCAGTTTAATTTGTGCAAATAGAATTGGGAGAGTTCTTGTTGATTTCTACCGTGGTTGGAGAGGTGCATTTTCTACGAATATGAGAGGCATGGGATGTGTAATGATTTTATTCTAGATGGGATCAATGGAAGTTCTTGACTACTTGAGTGCATAGATGTCTGTGGCTCGGAAGGGAGATAAAAGTTTTCATGTTATCCTTGGATGGTATGGTATATACGGTATGTTGTGGAGGACCGAGAATGGCGTGTGCTACGTTACAGTTCAGTTCTGGAAGGAAGTTCATAAAACTCTTAGGCAACAGGTAGCCTAAGATAATCAAGGAAATGGTATTGCTAATTGGAAGTGATTTGACGAGAGTATACGTCTCAGAAAAAGGGTAATGTGATTAAACTGATGATACTTCGTTAGTATTGCGGCATTTTCTTGTTGGATCGACTGGTGGTATTCGAGTTTGCTTGGTGGCACAGGGAAATTCTAGAGTATCTATCGTGGAATGATTGGGTATTAAAGGTGTGCATGTGTTCGAACGGCGAAATTGGAATCTGACATGGTGAGTCATGTGTCGTGTGGATGTGGAGATGGAAGTTCTCATATACAGGCTATGATGTGGTTATAGATTGTGTCTATCGGCACTGTTTAGCAACTACCGGGATTTGGAGGCCCGAGTAGATCTTTCTTTGCAGGTATGTTGGATTTTGGATATGATATTTGGGGTGTAGACTGGTTGTTTCAGGGTTGGGTTATTCTGGACTATTGCGCTATGGGCTATGTCGGAAGTGCCACGGCTTGAGTGGCGAGGTGTGTCGGATTATGTTCTAGCAGAGTGGTTTATATTTCAAAGACCCAGCGGACGGCTAGGAAGGATTGATTTTCTTAATTGGGCCTTCATGATGGATGTTAGTGCAGAGGTTTCTACCATTGATTCAGTTCCGGTGTTGAGGGACTTTTCAGATGCGTTTCTTGTGGCCAGCCATGTCGCCGGGCGAGGTTATAGATTTCGGTGTTGATTTGGTGTCGGGAACCATATCGTATGGCTCCGATAGGAGTTGTAGTAGTGGAAGAAGCAGCTTCAGACTTCCTTGATGATGAGTTCGTTGGCAGGCCAATGTGGTTGCGTGTTCTAGCTTGAATCGGCTTATTTGGCCCCGAATTGTATTGTTGAGGGATAGGTTGACTCGATCATTATTGAGCTTTTTAGTGATCTAGGGAGATCTATGGTTTGCTTTTCTGTGTTGTGAGACGTTATGATTTGTTGGTTATGGGCACATGTGGTGCGGTTCTATCGGGAATTCATAGTGGAAGTCGAGCGGGAAGAGTATGGGTGTTGCTTGGTGAATGGAGTATCGGTTATGAGCTATCGGGCTGCGTGGTATATGTTATTTGTCTCACCATGGGTATGATGATGTGCTTTGGTACCAGACGTCGAATGGTGCATGGTTGTCGCCTTCGAGCATAGTGACTTGAGGTATTTTAGGTGGAGCAGTGTTTGGATAGGATCGTGCATTGCCGCGAAGCTATGTGTAGATATGATCTTGCGAGATAGATTCATGTGTTCTATTCTATGATATGAGACGGATTCCCAGCATTGAGTTGTGGTGGTACAGGGGAGCTTGAGGTACAGCTCTTTCAATTGATTCGTTTTCATGATTTGAGTATGTTCGAACTGTTGCTTATTGGTGCGCGTAGTTACGCAAGTTGTGGCTTAGGCCCGTATTGATGTGTCATGTCACCAAGGTGGTGTACTTGGTCAGAAGAGATCGTTGGGATCATTAATGAATACAAACGGATTCTATTTCAGCATGTTTGATGGGTAAATATCGAGGTTCAGTTCAAAATTTTGCTAAGGTAATTGCCAGAGGAGAAATGGCCTCATGAATGGTTGATATAAGAAATGGTTATGGTTTATTGTGTGTTTTATTTATTGTTGGCAGTACATGAAAGTGTTTGGAATGAGACTTTAGCTAATAAGAGGTTTTTTATCGGTATTTGGTTGTTGTGGACAGCTACTGTGAATGGAAATTATCGCTGCATGCGTTGAGTTATGAGGTATATCATATAATTGCACCTGAGGTTGCAGGCATGGGCTATTACAGCTCGTTCGGGACTATTCAGAGTATAGGTGTGAGGTTTTGATCGTAATAATGGTTTCAGAAGTGAAAGTGTGGTTCTATGGTTTATGGACTAGGATGGACTGTGAAATTTCAGCTATGTTGTGTTATCGGACCTATGTGAGATTGGGTGACGTGGGATCACCCCCGGGTATATGCATAGTAAGGTTATTCAGCGAGTGTTTGGCTTTTAGAACAACCATGGGTACGTTCGAGGACGAACGTGTGTTTAAGTGGGGGAGGATGTAACGACCCGACCGGTCGTTTTGAGCTTTTGCACTTTGATCGCCAGTTCTCGGGCATGACTTGCCCCGTGCGATTTATTATGACTGATGTAGATCGTTGTTTTTGGTTTTCACAAAAATCGGTATGAATTTGAAATAACAGTCTCAGTCGAAAGCTTTGAATTTGAAAGGTTTGACCAAGAGTTGACGTATTTGTATATGAGCTTGGATCGGAATTTTTATTATATGGTTAGCTTTGTTGGGTAATTTGTGACTTAGGAGTGTGATTGGAAGTGGTTTTGAAGGTCCGGTATAGAATTACGCTTGAATTGGCAAAGTTAGTATTTTGGCGATTTCCGGTTAATAGGTGAGATTTTGATCTGAAGGTCGGAATGGAATTCCGAGAGTTTCTGTAGCTGCGTTATGTGATTTGGGATGTGTGTGTAAAATTTCAGCTCATTCGGAGGTGATTTGGTTAGGTTTTTGATCAAATGCGTGTTTCTGAAGTTTTAGAAGAACTTAGCCTTAAAATCGATGTAATTTGATGGTTTTGGTGTTGTTTGAGGTGTTTTGATGATTGGAACAAGTTTGAATGATGTTTTAGGATGCGTTGGTGCTTTTGGTTGAGGTCCTGGAGGCCTCGGGGTGATTTCGGATGGCTAACGGGAAGTTTGGAACTTGGAAAAGATAGCAGAAAATGCAGCAGCAGTGCAGGCCTAATTTGGCCTTCGCGTTCGCGTTCCTAGGGCCGCGTTCGCGTAGCAGGAGTTTGGTAGGACAGGATTTGCTCTTCGCGTTCGCGGAGGGTGAGTTTCTTGAGCTTCGTATTCGCGGGGAGTTATTCGCGCTCGCATAGGAGGGTCTGGCATTCCATTTGTTTTGTTTACCGCGTTCGCAACCTAGGTAGTCGCGTTCGCGTAGTTGAAGCCGTAGAAGCATCGCGTTCGTAGGTGTTCAGACGCGTTCGCATAGGGTAATTTTGGCCAAGGGAATATTTGTGCATCGCGAACGCACTACAGGTACTTTTTTCATAAGGTATGTTATTTTTGTAGTGTACCAATTTGAGGCCCTCGCGTTCGCATATAAGGAAATCATAATTGGGCAGAAGGGTTTTTTAAAACATTTCATCCGCGAGCCTAAGTCATTTTTCCACCATTATTGAACATTTTGAGAGCCCTTTGGGAGAAATTGAATAGGAATTCGAAAAGGATTGATTGGAGGTAAGTTTTATGAACCAAAAACGTGATTATATTGTGAAATTAACCTAGAAATTCATGGAAATTTAACCAAAAATGGAAGAACTAGGGCTTGAGATTTTGAAATTTTAATTTGGGATTTGAGGGGTCATTTGGACTCCCATCTTGGTGTTCTTTATATGCATAGACTAGTGGCGAGATAAGGAATCTAATGATGTAAAAAATTTCGAGTTTCGAGAAGTGGGCCCGGGGCTCAGGTTTTGCTAATTTCAGGATTTTTGATTTTTTCGATTGTTTTTGCTTGGGCTTTGTTCCCTTAGTATATTGTATCCTATTCATTCTGGATTTGAATAGATTCGACGCGCGTGAAGGCCGATTCGAGGGGCAAAGGCATCGTGAGCTAGAGATATCGCCCGTTCGAGGTGAATAATAATTGTAAATGATACCCTGAGGGTTTGAAACCCCGAATTGCACATCGTAGTGCTATATCAAGGTGAGGCACGTGCTTGATGATGAGCGTGGGGTCGTTTGCTATTGGGGATTGTGACTTGATCCGTCCCAATTGATGCTTTTATTGCGTATTTGATTGAAGCTTATTTGTTATCATCATAATTTGGACCGGCTGCCATATTGAGGCTTCGTGCCAACTATTTGAACCCTCCGGGGATTTTTATCACTGTTTGACTTACTACTTGAACTCAGTTGTACTGTTTTCCACTGTTTTACAACTCAGCCACTTCTATTTGATTTTAAAACTAAAATGATATATTAAATGATGTTTTGGGCTGAGAACTACTGTTTTACAAATGCCCGAAGGGCTTATGTGATTTCTGGACTGAGTATGGCCGAAGGCCAGTTGTGAGTATACTATGGGATCGAGCTGCGTGCCGCAGCAGTGCTATATTGATACTGATATGAGGTCGAGGGCCTAAAATTGAAGCCATGAGATGACTTGATATTGCGCTTGGGCCGTAAGGGGCCCCTCCCGGAGTCTGCACACCCCCAGTGAGCGTCGTCAACGATAAATGGATCGGGCTGCACGCCGCAGCAGTACTAGTACTATTTTATGTGTTTACTTTATTTCATGTGTCTGCCATTATATATTGTCTTTGCTACTTTATGTAATATCTACCTGATTTTCCTGGCAGTATCTGATAACTGAGTGTGGTGCCCGAGGGGCAGATTCCTGTGCTTATCTGCACCATTTGTTTTGCATTCAATTGCATATCTGTTGAAAAAGCCATTTTCAAAAGAGGTTTTAAACTGAGCTAAGACATTTCTAAGGATTTCACAGCTTCACTGTTTTTCTCAAAAGGGTTTTTGCACTGCTTCTATACAGCATGTTGGTTGCCTTACGTGATTTCTTACTACTCAGTTATTATTTACCTTTATTACTCACTGAGTTGGAGTATTCACTTTACTCCCTGCACCTCGTGTGCAGATGCAGGTATTTGTTCACCCGGTAGAGGGTTTTGAGCTGATTGGAGGCTAAGTTATCGGAGTTGAGCGAGGTGACCGTCAGCGTTCGCGGCATCACATTTCTTCCTTTTGTTTATAAATCCTATTTTGTATATTCCAGGCCTTGTAGTTGTATTTAGACCCTTATAGATGCTCGTGACTTGTGACACCCCTGTTTGGGCTGTGTTGGGTTGTATTTTCGCTAATTAATATCATGAAATCATATTTAAATTGCTTATGAACTGTCAAATTGCTTAAAAAGAGGTGTTCTGAAATGGTCTGGCTGGCCTTGTCTACAGGAGAGGCGCCATCACAATCGGAGCGGGGTTTGGGTCGTGATATTTACTATATTTTATTTTATGTTTGTTGATGTGTTAATGTTATGAAATTACAATCGTCATATTGGTATTCTTTACCATAATAATTTTCTTTTTATTAGAATGTTTAGTAAATGCTTCTTTTTTGTTTAATTCTGGCTTATGGTGGCAGTGTCCTTTATATCTACCCTTTCAATATACAAAAATATTGAAAGGGGAATAAAGAGCAAAAATACAGAAGAAAATAATAATAATAATAATAATAATAATAATAATAATAATAACAATAATAACAATAACAATAATAATAATAACAATAATAATAACAAGAATAAGAATAACAATAATAATAATAATAAAAATAATAACAACAATAATAATAATAATAATAATAATAATACAATGTTTAGTAAATGCTTCTTTTTCGTTTAATTCTGCCTTATGGTGGCAGTGTCCTTTATATCTACCCTTTCAATATACAAAAATATTGAAAGGGGAATAAAGAGCAAAAATACAGAAGAAAACAATAATAATAATAATAATAATAATAATAATAATAATAACAATAACAATAATAATAATAATAATAATAATAATAATAATAATAATAATAATAATAATAATAATAATAATAAATGCTTCATAGGGAAGGTAAATAGGTTAATGTATTGTAAGATCTAGTAAATGCTACATAGGAAAGTTAAATGAGTAGATTTTGTATTCAAAGAGGAACGGTTACACTGATTTTACAATGAACTCTTAGAGTATTTGGTTGAAGTTAGGGTTAGAAATTGGTTGCAGTTGAATGTTGAAATTTTATGGGAGAAAAACGTGCAATGTAAGGGTTGAAGGTAGGGATACCAAGATAGGTATTGAAGGAAGGGTTTGAAGTTGAATGTTGAAAGTAGGGCTGAAGGGTAGGGTTTTAGTAACTGAATGTGAGTATTTTAGTTCTTAGTTTGAACTGATTATAATGTTCTAAAGTCTTTCACGATCTGTACTAGTTGCAACTAATCACATGTTGGTAGTCTAGTCCTCTAAACTAAAATGAAGTAACAATAAAATGAAGAAATATTTAACAATGACAATTATAATACCACACGTTTAAATTATTACAAAACAAAGTCAAAAAATTCAAAAAAATCTATCTCAAATCAAATTAAATAAGATTCAAACTTAAATCATCTCAAACTAAATGGTCAAGTCTTCTATTTCCCAATTTGCTTCATCGTTTAGATCAGGAAAGCTACTCTGTGGTGGTACTGTTGCATCATCTTGCTGTATAGTGTAAATAACACTAATAAGCAATGTATTTTTCGAAAAAAATATAATAATATTTTGTTATACTTTACCTCAATTCCTTCCGCTAGCCCAATATTTCCACCACCTCTGCCACCACCTCTACCACGGCCTCTACCACCACTTCTACCACCACCTCTGCCAGCATCTCTACCACCACCTCTACCCCTCCTATTACCTCTAACTCCACTTCCACCACCCGTTTGTGAACTTCTAAAGTATGAATCAATTCGCCCTCTATATCTATTCAACCTTGGACGTCCACGAGAAGATATGTAGCTAGGATCTCTTATATTTCTTCCTTCACCCTCACCCTCACCTTCACCCCCACCCTCACTCTTACTTTCACCTACACCATCATGTGTATCTTTCAATTCCTAATTTGGAACTATCATATGATCATCATCCCAATTCAAAAGGTCATGCTCCAATCTGTTCAAATGATACTTAATATATCGCCTCATCACTTCAGTGTCCAATGCAATATCACAAACTCGTTCAAAATGCTTTAATAGTTCCCTGTACATCATGTATTCAGAAGTCATATGTGGGAACTCTAAGAAAGAAACATTTCAAGTGCGAACGAACAACATCTTTTCTCTAACTTCTCTATATATACCTTTTATTAACGTTTTTAATCCTCTTATGAGATAACACCTTAAGTATATGGCAGCATAGAATACCTCTTGTTTCAAACCACTTGCAGCTACAACTTAGATATTCGCCAATAGGTGTATATTCAACTGTGAATATAAATGGATCTCTAGTGTTAAAACTCCTGAATGAATAATATGCGATAATGTAATTCTCCACTCCAGCTATTGCTTGATGGTCTTCAGGGGTGCTGATTTCACAACGATACAGTTTCCTTAATTGTACTTGAAAAAATTCAAACACTTCACAAGTATAACATGTTTGAAAATTTTCCTCTCATGCAAATTCATATAAACATTTTGGTTCAAAGCACCTTGACCTATATTCAGCTTCCAATCCGTTCTCGAACTTAGCTCTTATGGTAACTCATATTGCTGAACAAATAGCTTCAAAGTGCTTTGGCGGGTGATGAATTCGTCAAAGAAAGCATGCATTACTTCACTTCTTTATGTGGACAACATCCCAGCCCAAAAGTGGTCATTTAGGATACAGGAACCGATTTCTCCTTCTCCAAATAAAGCTTATAAAACCAATCCCTTCCATCTAAGTTATATTTTTTAATATAATCAGTCCATCGTCTCTCAAACTCAGCAATGTTAATGCTATCAAGGACTAAAGCCTTAAATTCTGCCTTTGCAATCTTACCATCAAGAACTCCACTTAACTTTGTAAGCAACTTTACGAATATGTGCCATATACAATATCTATGTACTGTATTTGGCATCAATGCATTGATGGCAGCCTTAATACTATCACATTGGTCAGTCATAATAGGTAATGGATGAACAGTGTTTATATCCCCAATCCATGTAGATAGCACCATTTTGTAATTTGTTATATCCTCATTAGACATAAGAGCGCATCCCAAAAGTATGGACTGCCTATGCTGATTGACACCAACAAATGAAGCAAATGGCATATTGTATCGATTCACAAGGTATGTGGTATCAAGGCATATTACATCATGGAACTCCTCATATACAACCTTAGAGTGTGAATGAACCCATACGACATTACGAAGTCGACCAAAACCATCCACATCTACAGAGTAGTAAAATTCCCTATCTTTTTGCTGCATGTCACTAAAGAACTTGAGTAATGATTGTGCATTCCCTTATTGCAACTGAAGCTTTCTAATGTTCAAAATATAATTTCTACAGTCCTTTGGTGTACAACCCAAATTTTCGGGGCCACCAACAAGTACTTCAGTGACTCTTATATTTTTTGAGGGTCTTAAGCCAACAACATCTTTGACTGCAAGAGTTCTCTTAAGAGACTTTACTAAGCGATCTGTGTCTAGTCATCAATCGCGATAGTGCTGGTTCTAATTGATGATTATGTTTTTAACCACCTTTGAAATACGCCATGAACCATTCTCCTCCAAAATTTCATTTATTCTAGCACGGCAGTTCCTCCTCTTGGTAACATGCTTATTCCTTGGTTTCGTAGACCTATCACAACCATATTGCACATACCTAACTGTAACGACCCGACCGGTCGTTTTGAGCTCTAGCATGTTGTTCAGTAGTTTGAGGCCACGAGCAGCTTCATTTCAGACATTATGACTTGTACGCGTTGTCGGAATTGAATTTCGGGAAGTTCATAGTTGATTTGGAAAGAGAATTTTCATTTCAAAAGCTTAAAGTTGAAAGAATTAGCTAGGATTGGAATTTTGAGTAAATGACCTCAGAATCAAGATTTGAAGGTTCCAGCAGGTTCGTATTATGATTTCAGACATGGGCGTATGCCCGGATCGGGTTTTGGATAACCCGAGAGCGTTTTGGTGCCTATTGTGGAAAGTAGTATTTTGAAAGAAATTTCATAAGTTTGGGTTGAAGTGCATTTCAGTGTTATCGATGTTCGTTTGGGATTTCGAGACTGGGAGTAGCTCCGTATGGTGATTCTGGAGTTGGGAGTACGATCAGAAGCGAATTCGAAGGTCCGTAGGTCATTTTGGAGCTATTTGGCTAAAGATAGAAATTTGAAGGTTTTTGAGAAATTTGACCGGAAGTGGAATTTTTGATATCGGGGTGGGAATCCGATTCCAAAAGTTGGAGTAGGTCCGTAATGTCTAATATGACTTATGTGCAAAATTTGAGGTCAATCGGACGTGATTTGATAGGTTTAAACATCGAAAATAGAAGTTTGAAATTCTAGAGCTCATAAAGCTTGGATTGGAGGTTGATTCATAATTTTAGCGTTGTTTGATGTGATTTGAGGTCTCGAGCAAGTCCGTAACATGTTTTTGGACTGGTTGGTATGATTGGTTGCTATCCCGAGGGCCTCGGGTGGATTCCGGGTGATTAACGGATCGAAATTTGGAATTTAAAATAGTTGAAGGGTCTGGTTGCTGGTATAATCACTTCTGCGGTGGGTTAATCGTAGAAGCGGCCCCGAAGAAGCGGAAAAGGGAACCGCAGAAGCGGTTGGAGGTGAAGGGATCTAGGACCGCAGATGCGGTCATATTTCCGCAGAAGCGGGACTGCACCTACAGAAGGAGGAGCGCAGAAGCGGATTTTGTCAGGGGCTCATGGACCGCAGATGCGGTCAATGTTCCGCAGAAGCGGGACCGCATCTGCGGAAAGGGGATTGCAGAAGCGAAAAGGGGCGGCCTAGTGGAAGCTGTAGAAGCGGCATATGGTCCGTAAAAACGGGACCGCAGAAGCAAAAATTCTTCCGCAGAAGCGAAAAATGCCGGAGGCAGAGAATAGTTTTAAAAATTGGATTTTGGCCATTTCCTCTCATATTTTCTTTGCTTGGGCGATTCTTGGAGGGTTTCAAGGGAGGATTTTCATCGTCAATGATAAGGTAAGTTATCCCCACCTATTTTGAGTTAAATATATCAACTATGTATGGAATTGAGCATTGAAATTAGTATAAATTTGAGGTTTTGGTGGAAAACCTAGAAATTTGATATTCTTTGATTTTGACCACGATTTTGGGTATGAAATTGAGACAGGCTATGGGTAAACCTTATCTTCAAAAAAATTTGAATTCCGGGCACGTGGGCCAGAGGGCGTTTTCGTCAACTTTTCGGTCGGGATTAGGAATTTTTATAAATTGGATTATAATGAGTACCTTGGCATATATTAATGGATTTACATAATTATCGGCTAGTTTTGGAGCGTTGCGCATCGATTCGAGTCTTCGGAAAGACGTGGAATGTCGGTTATGGATCTTCGGAGCGAGGTGAGTCTCCTTTCTGACCTTGTAAGAGGGAATTGTTCCCATAGGTGAAATAATTTATTATGTGCTCCTATTTGTGGGGGCTATGTATGCAAGAGGTGACGAGAGTCCGTGCATAGCTACTATTATGCTATTGTCTGGGTAGTTAGGACCCAAAAACATGCTATACTTGGATCAATTGTAAGCTCATTGACAGCTTGGATTGCTTAGATCGCATTGAATTAGTAAATGAATTTCAAAAAGGAATAAATTTCAATTTCTTAAATTGTTAAAAGAGGACTGGCTTTTAATTGGATAAATGTTCCCTGATAAATCCTTAATTGGCTATTTGAGCATGTATTTTTATGTGAACCTGCGTCGCATGGTTGATTCGCGAGCAAGGTGATTGTTTATTTTATGTTGACCGCGTCGCATGGATAGTTCGCGAGCTGAGTAATAGATGCATCTATGATTCGAGCCGTTTGACCCTCGGCAGTGCACAGTTTTTATTTCTGTTAGAGCGGGCCGTCGACCTCGGCATGATTTGCGCATGATATATATTGTTTCTTGGGAATTTTAAATGTTGATATTGCCTTTCATGGCTTGATATAAATTGACAAGATAATGAAAAGTAAACCTTGAAAATCCTTTATTATCTATTAAAGGTGTTTACCTGTTTTCCGGCTTCGTGCGTTAGAACTACTATATAAATCCATGATTTCTTCACATTTTAAGCATATTATTATTTGACCTCTAGCAAGTGTTGAAGTCTACCTCTCGTCTCTATTTCTTCGAGATTAGACGGGATACTCATTGAGTACACGTTGTTTACGTACTCATACTACACTTTTATGCATTTTTGTTGCACATGTATATGTAACTCTAGCGGCCTACTGGGCGTAGCAGCACGGACGATTCTGGGACTAGGTGAGCTGCATTATTCGAGATGGCTGCAGCTAGTACAATCCCTTCCAATATACTGTATTTACTTCATGTCCACTGTATTCCGGACGGATGTTGTATTTTATTTCCTGGTCAGTAGATGCTCATGCACTTGTGACACCGGGTTCTGGAAGGATTTTTGGATTATTAAATGTTAAGTTTTTTAAAGATTTCACGGTTGTTTCTGTAAATTTTATTATTCATTATTTAATGTGTAAAGAAAAATGATTTTAACAATACAAAAATGGGAATTTGATTGAGTATTTTGGTTGGCTTGCCTGATAGTGGTGTCCGGTGCCATCACAACACTTAGTGGATTTTGGGTCGTGACAACATGGTATCAGAGCACTAGGTTCCTAGGGTCTCACGGGTCATGAGCAAGTCTAGTAGAGTCTCGTGAATCGGCATAGAGACGTCTGTACTTATCCTCGAGAGGCTGCAGCACTGTTAGGAGTACTTCCCTTCTTGATTCCTTATCGTACGATTTGATCATTGGAGGCGTATGCCTTTAATTCATTCCTACTTTATCTTACGCGACGTGAATCGCTTGTTATAAATCAAAAATTGAAGAACCGTAATGGTACTACAGATGTGATGCGGGATGTTTCTCTCGGTATAGCCGATTGGATTATCATCATCGCCTTATGGAAGAATATATTATTGTTTCAACCCAGTAGCAGTACTTCTGAGGGCTTTGAGGCTAGGCACAAGTTGCCATGATGCTTATGAACTATTGTTATGCAATATTGATTAGATGGTAGGGCATTTGCCTACTTGTCAGGGCGGTGAATGACTTGATGGGAAGTTTACTCAATGCATGATTTAGAGATTCGGTATTTTATTCCCGGCGGGGAAAAGGCAATCGGGCTGAGAGTGTTCAGGTTTGGGTTGATGGGGTAACGAGACTTGGTATTTGTTAGCATGGTGGAGTTTTTCTTCTATAATGAGGTGTCATTGTCCTTATTGAACGTACTAAGCTCGCTGGTGTTATGACCTTCTACAATTTGCCTTTGGGGCAAGCTATTGTTAAATAGTATTGAAAATGCGGATGTCAGATATTGCAGGGTGTGGTAGTTCAAGATTGAATCGGTGTTTCTAATGTCGACGGCTCGAGAAAGATGATCTTCAGAAAGGTTTAAAGTTAGTAGCAATGGTGGGTACAAGTACTACGAATATATATTTTTAATAAGACAACAACTGAGCAGCAAAGGATGAGAAAGACATGTGAGAAGTGTAAGGAGGTGTTTAAAACTCCTAGAAGGCTAGGTATAAGTAGAACAGGTCGAATAGTTGATTAAAAAAGTGAGTTTGCCCAAAGTGGGAGAGTGGGGGAGCCGCATAAGGGCTTGGTGGCAGGATGACTCCGCATATTAAGGAGAGTTTGTAGTGATTTGAGAATGTTAGTGATTGATGATTGTGGTCTACGGATTTAAGTTGAAGTATTGGCTATTATGCGGTAGGAGATTTGATATAACGAAAAGGAGCTTCCTAAAAGAAAGAAGGGTGCAGCATAACTTCGAATTGGAAGGTTGTTGCCGTATATTTAAGTGATGCCCACGAGGGATGAATGAACTTGTGCAGCTAGAGAGTGAGATCGGACTCAGGATGGGTCATTGATGTCATAGTGATTGTATCCCCAGCAGTAGCTTTGGAAGATGTCGGGAAGTGATTTCCATAGGTGGGTTATTCTCTGTGAGCAGGTTAGCGGTCGTGAGGTTGGCGAAGCTCTGCGAAGAATTCTATTAGTTATGCAGCGAAGAGATTGGTCGTGCGAATGTGGTGGATGATTCAGGGTATAAAAATGGGGTTTTACGGAAATAATCCAAGAATTTAGGCGGATGATAGCGCAAGGTTATGTCAATGAGAGCTAAGGAATCTTGGTAAATTCCAGAGTTGTGAAATAATGGCTTCAAGCTAAATGGGAGAGTCCCACCGCCTATGATTGAGTTGCATGGTTAACTACTTGCGACGTTTCTGGTGATTAGCCTATTGATGGGTTATTTCAGCTACGGGAAGAGAACATAAGTGGTAATTTGAGCAAAGGAATTAGTAAAGGTGTGCTATAGTTGGCCTTATTGGCCCATGTTCAGACTTGAGAGTAATTCCGTCAGGTGCTCCGTCGAGAGGATATGCTTGTGCTAGAAGAATCATGGAGTTGATTATATTCAAGCCAAGTCAGAGCGGGCGGCTCTCAGCAGCGGACCAAGTGGATTCAAAGAGGTAAAGTGTGGTGCCTAATGGTTTCGAGCCTGTAGGTACGGTTAATAACCAAGCTTGGTAGCAGCCTATGAGAAGAGGCACAGAATGTTCTATGATGTTTTGACTTGCGATGTGGCGATTGGGAGGTACGAAATAGTTCGTGGGATTTGAGACAACATGGTCTCGTGACTCAGGGTCACTCGGGGTGAGTGGAGATGGAGTGTGTTAAGTGTTGAATGAGGTTATCATTGTTTCCATGGCAATCAAGGACAAATTGGAAGAAAAGGGATTGGTTAGCCATAGTCGAATTGGCATGTTGCTGGTAATGATTAGTTATTTCAGCATGATCAAGTTATGCAAGTGAATTGTGATGGTGCGTACGAGGCTTGTCGGCCACCGTAGTTAGTGTTATTCATAAAGTATTCTTCCGTTGTGGCCTGTTGTGTAGAGTTAGGCCCCGAAAGGGCTATGGTGGCTTAGACCACTACTTAGATGTTTGCATATTCTATGGTTATGAGAATTTACCTGTGTGTTGCTATGTTCCTCCTGAAGTGAGTTCAATGAAAAGCTTTTATATGATGAAGTGTTAACCTATTAGTGGTTCCGGAGTTATGATGAAGAATCATGTCCTATTGTATATCAGCACGTTAGGTGCAGTGAGTGGTATGAAATTTGAAGTGAGGATCAAGGTTGCAGTCGGTGTTGGTAAGGATGTCACGAGCTCGGATGAGCAGGAAGGGAGTTTCGATGTTCAAAGCAAGTTGGTATTGTCTGTAGCGTCGCCTGAGATCGATGTTCTGTGAGAAAGGCTTTGCATCCTATTTAAGGATTCTTGATCGCTTTTCAGCATTAGTACGGCCGGTGGTTTGGATGTACGGACCTGTTATTTGTTTCAAAAGGTTGTGGGAGCTTGTCCCACAAAAAGATTGTATAAGTGTAGCATGTAGTCACTCGATCGATTTATGATTTAAACCAAGTATGAGGATTGTGGTAATATCATTAATTTGAGAATTTATGCCTGGAGGGCACTCTGTTTATTGGGTTGTGGACTGTGGAGGAATTCTCCGGTTATGATGGTTGTTCTTATGCGTTATGAAAGAAAGGAGAGTTATTATGGACCTTGGAAAGCTTAATAACCTAGTCAGTGCGATCAGAATCGGCTTGAGGTCAGTGGATGGATTCAAATGTGAATATGGGATCTATATCAGGCCAAACGTGTTCATTTCAGTAATGCGCTCCATATGGAAGAATAGTCGGGGTGTTATGTGGTCGTTAGCTATTTCATGTAATGATGTATTGCGCCGTGCGAGTTGTGAGATGGCTTGGTGAATTGCTTATGTGTTGAGGATCCGCGTAAAAATGATGTTATAAGAGCAAATTGGCTCTTGAGATTCAGATTGTATATCGCACCTCACTTGTGCTTGGGTTTTGTAGCTTATACCGCTATATGTTCACTCAGGGATTTTATTATGCACTTAGCATGCTAATGACTGATATTCGGTATTTTGTTGTAATGAGCAAATTCAGCTCGATGTGCATCTCCTTATGTGAGATCTATGTGTGGATCGGGTGGCACGTTGCCATGGGTATGTTATCTGGATCGGGTTGCGCACCGCAACAGGGTGATATTGAGTATAGTTTTCTATCTGTAATTTTTGTATGCCTTGCTTCCTATTTTCTAAGGAAAGTCTGTATTAGTGCGTGAGTTAGGTAATTCCTTCCAGAGTTCGTTTTCCTTTTGTATCACGTTCGAATTGGTAGCTTATTGGCACATTGTAGCATCATATGGGACTTTTGGTCATGTCGTGGTGGCTTATTGCCTGAACAGTTCGTGCTGGGTGAGACGAGATCATTGGATTCAGGATCAGTGCAATCTGACTGTATAGAATATATTAAGGAGCAAAGATCATTATTTGGTTCAGAATGTGGTAATTTTTCTTGTCAGAAGTATAGACTCAATGATTGGTTGACTCGGTGGTTGATTATGAATTTCTGCACATCTCTTCCGTTGTGGCGGTATTGTAAGAGTTAGAGTAAGACCTGTGTATGTCAGGGGTGCAATGGGAGCATCAGATTCGTATAATTTTGACTAAGTTTATCAGAAAATGTTATTGTGGTCCGGTGAGTAAAGCGATGCTAGGTGTGAATACAGCAAAGTTATGCAGCCATGTTTGGGTACAGCGTGTAGTGATTGATACGGTGATCGTATGTTGGAAACAGGTCGGGCATAGAATTTCGGATGTTGGAATTGGGCTCTAAGGCTTATTTTCTCGAATAAAAGGGAATATCTTCAGAATTTATCGAGCTAATGTGCTTAATGGAGTTTTGGTAGCACAGGAAGGTGCGTGAGGTGTTAAACAGCGATTTTAGACTACTTCAGTATGGTTCTCATCACGTTCGAGGACGAACGTATGTTTAAGTGGGAGAGAATGTAACAACCGGACCGGTCGTTTTGAGCTCTAGTGCGTCGTTCAGCGGTTTGAGGCTACGATCAGCTTCATTTAAGGCATTATGACTTGTACGCATGGTCGGAATTGAATTTAGGGAAGTTCAAAGTTGATTTGGAAAGAGAATTTTCATTTCGAAAGCTTAGAGTTGAAATAATTAGCTAGGATTGGAATTTTGAGTAAACGACCTCAGAATCGGGATCTGAAAGTTCCAGCAAGTTCGTATTATGATTTCGGACTTGGGTGTATGCCCGGATCGGGTTTTCGATGACCCGAGAGCATTTTGACGCCTATTGTGGAAAGTAGCATTTTGAAAGAAATTTCATAAGTTTGGGTTGAAGTGCATTTTAGTGATATCGATGTCCGTTTGGGATTCCAAGTCAGGGAGTAGCTTCGTATGGTGATTCTGGAGTTGGGAGCGCGATCGGAAGTGAATTCGGAGGTCCGTAGGTCATTTTGAAGCCATTTGGCTAAAGATAGAAATTTGAAGGTTTTTGAGAAATTTGACCGGAAGTGAACTTTTTGATATCGGGGTCGTAATCCGATTACGAAAGTTGGAGTAGGTCTGTAATGTCGAATAAAACTTGTGTGCAAAATTTGAGATCAATCGGACGTGATTTGATAGGTTTAAACATCGAAAATAGAAGTTTCAAATTCTAAAGCTCATAAAGCTTGGATTGGAGGTTGATTCATAATTTTAGTGTTGTTTGATGTGATGTGAGGCCTTGAGCAAGTCCGTAACGTATTTTGGGACTGGTTGGTATGATTGGTTGGGGTCCCGGGGGCCTCGGGTGGATTTCGGGTGATTAACGGATCGAAATTTGGAATTTAAAATAGCTTAAGGGTCTGGTTGCTGGTATAATCGCTTCTGCGGTGGGTTAACCGTAGAAGCGGCCCAGAAGAGGAAAAGTGAACCGCAAAAGCGATTGGAGGTGAAGGGAGTTGGAACCGCAGATGCGGTCATATTTTCGCAGAAGCGGGACCACACTTGCAGAAGGAGGAGCGCAGAAGCGAATTTTGTCATGGGCTCATGTACCACAGATGCGGTCAATGATCCGTAGAAGCGGGACCGCATCTGCGGAAAGGGGAACGCAGAAGCGAAAAAGGGCGGCCTAGTGGAAGCCGCAGAAGCGGCAGATGGTCTGCAAAAGCGGGACCGCGGAAGCAGAAATTCTTCCGAAGAAGCGAAAAATGCTGGAGGCAGAGAATTGTTTTAAAAATCGGATTTTGGCCGTTTCCTCTCATATTTTCTTGGCTTGGGCGATTCTTGGAGGGTTTCAAGAGAGGATTTTCATCATCAATGATAAGGTAAGTTATCCCCACCTATTTTGAGTTAAATACATCAACTATGTATGGAATTGAGCATTGAAATTAGTATAAATTTGAGGTTTTGGTGGAAAATTTAGAAATTTGATATTCTTGGATTTTGACCACGATTTTTGGTATGAAATTGAGAGTAAATTATATATTTGAGTTCGTGAGGCTATGGGTAAACCTTATCTTCAAAACAAATTCGGATTCCAGGCACGTGGACCTGAGGGCATTTTCGTTAACTTTTCGGTCGGGATTACGAATTTTTATAAATTCGATTATAATGATTACCTTGGCATATATTAATGGATTTACAAAATTATTGGCTAGTTTTGGAGCATTGCGCATCGATTTGAGTATTCGTAAGGACGTGGAATGCCGGTTGTGGATCTTCGGAGCGAGTTGAGTCTCCTTTCGAACCTTGTAAGAGGGAATTGTCCCCATAGGTGAAATAATTGATTGTATTCTCCTATTTGTGGGGGCTACGTACGCACGAGGTGACGAGAGTCCATGCGTAGCTACTATTATATTATTGTCCGGGTAGTTAGGACCCAAAAGCATACTGTACTTGGATCAATTGTAAGCTCATTGACAACTTGGATTGCTTAGATCGCATTGAATTAGTAAATGAATTTCAAAAAGGATTAAACTTCAATTTATTAAATTGTTAAAAGAGTACTGGCTTTTAATTGGACAAATATTCCCTGATAAATTCTTAATTGGCTATTTGAGCATGTATTTTTATGTGAACCTGCGTCGCATGATTGATTCGCGAGCAGGGTGATTGTCTATTTTATGTAGACCGCGTTGCATGGATAGTTCGCGAGCGGGGTAATAGATGCATCGATTGTTCGAGCCGTTCGACCCTCGGCAGTGCACGGTTTGCATTTCTGTTGGAGCGGGCCGTTGACCTCAGCATGATTTGCGTATGATATATATTGTTTCCTGAGAATTTTAAATGTTGATATTGCCTTTCATGGCTTGATATAAATTAATAAGATAATGAAAAGTAAACCTTGAAAATCCTTTATTATTTGTTAAAGGTGTTTACCTGTTTTCCGGCTTCGTGCGTTAGAACTACTATATAAATCCATGATTTCCTCACATTTTTAGTATATTATTATTTGACCTCTAGCAAGTGTTGAAGTCGACCTCACGTCTCTACTTCTTCGAGATTAGACGGGATACTCATTGAGTACACGTTGTTTACGTACTCATACTACACTTTTGTGCATTTTTGTTGCACAGGTATATGTAACTCTAGCGGTCTACTGGGCGTAGCAGCAAGAACGATTCTGGGACTAGGTGAGCTGCATTATTCGAGACGGCCGCAGCTAGTACAGTCCCTTCCAGTATACTGTATTTACTTCCTGTCCACTGTATTCCGGACGGATGTTGTATTTTATTTCCTTATCAGTAGATGCTCATGCACTTATGACACCGGGTTCTGGGAGGATTTTTTTATTATTAAATATTAAGTTTGTTAAAGATTTTACGGTTGTTTCCGTAAATTTTATTATTTGTTATTTTATGCGTAAAGAAAAATGATTTTGACAATACAAAAATGGGAATTTGATTAAGTATTTTGGTTGGCTTGCCTAACAGTGGTGTCTGGTGCCACTACGACCCTTAGTGAATTTTGGGTCATGACACTAACAATATCACCACCTTTTTTATTTGATGTTCTTTTGACAATGCAAAACCCGGATAATCTTGCATGTTCTTTGTAAAAATCAAATATAACATCCTTACTACTGAACCGCATCCCAGTAATTGGACTAATTATGAGATCTTCTCCATTTAACTCATTACGCATTTCCCTGTCCTCTCCAACTTCTCCCTCTTCCTCTAAATAATGGCCGCCGTAATCATCATCAGCAGCAGCAGTAGCAGCATCGTCAACATGATTTTCTCCATCATTGAAGTTGTCATCTGAATCAATGTCGATCGACTCATCTTCATTCATCAAACTGTTGTTCGAGTTCAACCCCAATTATATGTGTAATGCATTTCTTAGTTGCTCCGACCTAGTTTCTAGGCTGTTATTCGGTTTTAATGGCTCCAAACTAGTTTTAAGGTTAGCATTCATGTTAGGTTAAGGGAAGCGTGGTGAATTATGTGTTTAATGAAAGCTCTCTTAACATAAGTATATGGTATGACAAGGAATAACGTATAAATAAAAAAAAAATATTATGTATACATAATAGACTTTTGATCTTCCCATCCGTATAAATTACATTTAAAAAAAATACGTAATTATATTTAAAAAAAACGTAATGAGAGAATATACGAAAGCAGCCAAATATACAGAGGCTTTTTATCTTCCCATGCATGAGAGAATGATGATTTATGGGATCAATATTTTGGGATAATCAAAATTTATTAACTAATTTTGGAGGGAAAAATGGCCATTGAGACAAATGTGAAAATAAGGACTTTACTGGTATTTCACGAGTATGGTCATTTTTGGGCCACGCTGAATTTGGCCGAATAGCAGCACTCTTTTCTTTTATCATGTAAAAAATCTCATATTTATCCTTGATTTTAACTCTTCGTGAACTAAGTGAAATCTAATATCAAAATACTCCCGAAAAAAATAAAAATTACCTCTGTTCTTATCTATGATTTAAAATTATCTTTCGTCGTACTTTAGATTGGAACTTGGAGTCAAAAATAAATATAAAATGATTTTTCTATCAATATGGGCTCGTTTGGTACAAGGGATAAAGGATAATTAGTCCCGAAATTAAATTTGAGATGAGTTTATCCCACATTTGGTTGGGATAAAATCGTGGTATAACTAATCCCAAGATTGTAGTATTTTTGTTTAATTTCTATGGGAGGGCGTGATAACTAATCCCGAGATAATTAATTATGAGATAACTTGTTTCCCAACCGAACGACCCCCGAAGGTACAAATGGTGCCAAAGTGCAAAGGAAGGAAAAATTACTCCCTCCATCCATTTTATATGGCCTGGTGTTGCTAGACACCATGTTTACGAAAGAAAAAAAAATTAAAATTTATAGTGTAAAACAAGTCATTGAATAACAACTTATCTCATTTATACTAAGCCAATTAATGCAAGATGTATGTATTTCATATATACATTTTATTACTTAATCATAATTAATTTAAAAATATTTATTCTCATTTTGATTTTTAATTACAACAGTTAAATAGTTTAATTTTGTTTAGGTGTAAATACATTGTTTTAAAATATTAAAATATATTATTCTCTTTTGAAACAAACTAAGAAGAAAAATATGACATATAAATTAAGATAAAATGGGTAAGATATGTCATGTAGTAGATGAGTTATGAATGTTGACCCTTTTTCCCTCATTTAATCATTTTCTCTTTGTTCAAGGCTTCAAGCAGTAGTTATTTCCATGGGTAAGGGTGATGGTCCAAATTCAAAACCAACTCCATACGGGGTGGAGACAGAAGTTGAGCTATAAGTTCAATTGAATTTAAGATTTTTGTTCAAATAGTGTATTTTGTGATAAGAGATTCATTAAATATGTATAAATATACCAAGGCACACTCCATAGTAGGGCCCCACGGCATGTTAGTAGGAATGTTAGTCATTCTCTCTCTAGTCCTTATGTATTATCTCCAATATCTATTAGTTTATGTAATAGGTTTGTCTCTCCAATAGGGAGAAGACATCACTCTAGCTCTACTCTTGTACTAATGATGCCTTGTAGGCATCCACAACTCTAAACTATGTAAATGTTTTGCTATGTATAATATTGCCTGTCTTTACTACCAAAAAAAAAAATATATATATATATATATATATATAAATATTAAATGTAGAACTCAATCATTAACATTTGAAGTCGTCATTCTATGATCTAGAACATATAAGACCGAAATCATAGCTTCGTCTTTGCTGTCTTATACAATTACAAAAAACTCAGTATAATCTTACAAGTAGGATCTGAGGAGGACCAATGTATACACAGATCTTACCCTTAAGGTGACGAGATGTCAATACCACAAGAAAATATCCAATATTTTTAGCTTTTGACGTAGCTGACTTCGCCCCTCCATGCATATGTATCTAACTGGTCTAATTTTATAACGGCATATATATATATATATATATATATATATATATATATATATATATATATATATATATATATATATATATATATATATATATATCGAGTCCAAACCTACTACCCAACTCTTTATTTATTTATTTTTGTTTTATTCATTTCCTTTGACATCATCAGATAACTTACCATCCAATCAGTGTCGTGAACAACCTTGGCCAATGCAGTCTTTTTGTCCGCTAGCCTTTCAGTCAACTGTTTGTAAATCTTGTCTCTTTCTTGATTTGTTTGTATAAGTTGTAGTACTATATATAACTTAATTAACAGATGCTACCATATTTCTAACGAAACTAGACCACCAATATGCTGCTCCTTTCTGAATATTTCATAAGGTCACGAGCATGAAATTCGTCAAAGGGCGAAAAGCATTAGTAAGCGCTCCATCGAGCTAAGCAATCACTAGTCGCCCTTAGTGATCCAAAACACCCTTTCACTTGCGTGAGCAACGATCCCTAGCACCCAGAGCAAGAGCCTTTAGTGTCTTGATCGCCTACCTTTCTGTTGTGAAGGAAGGCATAACTTGACTGTTGTTAATGTATTTGTGTATAATTAGTTAATTAGAGAATTAGTGAAGAGTTAGTGGCAGTTACATAAAGATAGTTACACGTGTATAAAAGGAGACATGTACAGTGTAATAGATAGAATGTGAAAATAACAGTTGAGTTTTCACAGTTCCATTCATTCTCTTCTTCCTATTTTCTCTTCCTCTTCTTCATCTCTTCTCCCTTCATTCTAGGGCTCGTACAGGTAGAAGGTCATCAACTTCAGCATGGTATCAGAGCTTCGAGCTCAAAATTGAAGCTCAGAGATCGATCCGCTTCTCCTGTATTACTTCAATTTCTGCGAAAATTGAAACTCGGTCCATTTCTCAACTCGAAGCTGGTCAACAATGGCGGTTGATGACTTGATAAATGAAAGTCCTAACACTACTGTTGAGAGATCTACCTCTACCATTGAAAATACTTCACATGCATCATCAGAAGATGAATTTGAGGAAGGAGTGACTGTAGCAACCACCCATCCTCTGTATCTAGCTCCCGGTGATACTAGTGGAATATCATTGATCTCGTTTCAACTGACTGGCACGGACAATTACTCTCTATGGCATAGATCTATGTGAATTGCACTACTTGGTCGAAATAAGCTAGGGATTCTTGATGGCAGATGGCCTAAGGAGAGGTTCCGCGAAAAATATTGGTATCAATGGGAGAGGTGCAATGCAATCGTCTTGTCATGGTTGATGAATGCAGTTGCTCCAACTTTGATCAATGGAATTGCATATGCTACCAGTGCTCAGGTAGTTTGGATGGATCTGCATGAACGTTTTGACAAGGTAAATGATACACGTTGCTACAATTTACACAAGGAGATTGCCACACTACATCAAGGTACTGCATTTATTTCAGTTTACTACTCAAAACTCAAAGACCTTTGGGATGAGACTGAGTCTGTAGTACCCACTCCTGGTTGTGATTGTGTCAAAACAAAAGAATTTATTGTTCATTTGCGTAAGCAGAAGGTGTATCAATTCTTAATGGGCCTAAATGACTCTTATTCTCAAGCACGTAGCCAAATTCTTATGATGAAACCCTTACCATCCGTGAACCAAGCCTATGATATGCTTATGAGTGAAGAAAGTCAAAGATCTGTTGCAGCAAATGCTGGTATACGAGGATCTATTCCAAATGCAAATATGAATGATTATGACTCTACTGCTTTATACAGTGCTAAACCTAGTTTCAATTCAAAGTTCAGAACAAATTACAATGTTCAATGTGACTTCTGTAAAATGAAAGTCCATAGCAAAGAAAACTGTTACAAAATTATAGGATATCCACAAGACTATAAGACTAAAAGGAAAGGGGGAGCTGGTGCTCATAATGCTGTAGTAGAATCCAGCTATGGTGTGCCTTTGCACAACACTCTTACTTTTCAGGACAGAGCTATAAAACATATGCCCATGTATCACAACAGTCACTATATGAGTCAGGTCTATAAAAGCTTACAGGGTCAAGGAATTTCCAGCACTCAAAAATAGGAAAGTTCTTCCTCTTCTCAGTCACAGGGATCAGCAAATCCTACTTCTCAAGGAGGTGGTTTTCCATTTACCAAGGAGAAATATGATCAGATAATGCAGATTCTACACACTAATCATCCTCCTCCCACTCAAGCAAATGCTGCAGGTATTGCTACTTCTCTCTTAGCATCATCTAATTCACAAGAATAAGAGTGGATTATTGACACAGGTGTCACAAACCATATGGTATCAAATGTAGAATTGTTGACCAAATCCTCCCCAGCTACACCTTCTAATTCTAGAAGAGTTTTGTTACCAAATGGAGATGTTACTCAGGTTTCTCAAGTTGGTGATAGTCATATTTCAGATAGGAGCACTATTAAGGAAGTGCTTTATGTTCCTCAATTCAAATTCAACTTACTATCAGTCTCCAAGGCTACAAGAGATCTAATATGTTTTGCCTCCTTTTACCTTGATTTCTGTATCTTCCAGGATCTCTTCAGTGGCAAGGTGAGGGAGACTGGTAGGGAAAGAGAAGGCCTATACTTTCTACAAAGACATGGGACCAAGAAGCTTACTTCTGTTGCTCTAGTGGCAGCTGGAATAAAGTCAAACACTACAGATATTACTTTGTGGCATAAAAGGCTAGGCCATATATCTAGTATTGTCCTGAGAAGATTGTTTCCTGCTAAACTAGCTAGCATTGTTGATACCATTAATAAGTGCTATGTCTGTCCTTGTGCTAAAAAAACTAGACTGCCATTCCCTACTAGCTATATCAAGAGCACTGCTGCATTTGATCTAATTCATGTAGATGTTTGGGGTCTATACAAGTATGCAACTTTTGATGGAAATAAGTACTTCTTAACAGTTGTTGATGACTTTACCAGGATGACTTGATTATTTCTTCTGAGGCTAAAATCTAATGTGTGTATTGTTCTCATTTAGTTTATTGCATTTGTTCAGACTTAGTTTAACAAAACATTGAAGATTATTAGATCTGACAATGGTGCTGAATTTGTTAACTCTGTGTGTACCACCTTGTTCCAAAAATATGCCATTGTTCATTAGAAGACATGTGTTTACACTCCTCAGCAAAATGGAGTTGTTGAGAGAAAACACAGGCATATTCTGGAGGTGACTAGGGCATTAAGATTTCAGGCAAATATTCCTATCAAGTACTGGGGACATTATGTTCTTGCAGCAGCCTATATCATCAACAGGATGCCATCTTCTGTACTTAATGGGTTGTCCCCATTTGAGCTGTTGTTTGGTAGGGCTCCCAACTTAGAGCATTTGAGAATCCTTGGCTGTTTATGCTATGCCAAACAGGTTAATGAAACAGACAAACTTCTTCCTAGAGCTAGACCTACAGTCCTTATGGGCTACTCTGATTCCCAAAAAGGTTACATCCTGTTAGACTTGGAAAGTCAGTGCTTCATTGTCAACAGTGATGTTTCCTTCAGGGAAGATATTTTTCCTTTCAAAGACTATCCCACTTCTATACCACCTGTTTTCTTGCCCCATGATACTACTCCTGCTGATACTGACTCTCATTCACCTTCATCTTCTTATTCTACTTCTGATTCAGATCATGTCACTAATAGTTCAACTACTGACTATACCTCACCTTCCTCTTCCTCTTCTACTTCTGATTCAATTCAACATCAATCACCAGCAGGAGTGGCTCCATCTGAACTGCAATCTCAAGATTCTAGCTACCCTGGCCTAAGGAGGTCCTCAAGACCTAGGCAGGCTCCCCTTTGACTGAAGGATTTTGTCTCTTTACCTAGTCATAAGGGAGTTCCTTACTCTATCTCCAATTATGTGTCCTACAGTTGTCTTTCTCCTACTTATCAGGCTTATCTAGCTGCATTTTCAACTATAGTGGAACCCTCCTCCTTTGAAGAAGTTGTCAAAGACCCTAGGTGGGTAGAAGCCATGTAGGTAGAGATTGCTGCATTGGAGGCTAATCATACTTGGGATGTGGTTCCCTTTCCCACTGGTAAATCTCCCATTGGGTGAAAATGGATCTACAAAGTCAAGTACAAGGCCTCAGGTGAGGTGGAAAGGTTTAAGGCCAGGCTTGTTGCCAAAGGTTATAGCCAGCAAGAAGGCACTGATTACCAAGAGACTTTCAGTCCAGTAGTGAAAATGGTCACTGTCAGATCTGTTCTTGCTATAGCTGCTTCTGAGCACTGGCACATCCATCAGATGGATGTGTACAATGCCTTCCTGCAGGGGGATTTGCATGATGAAATCTATATGACATCGCCTCAAGGATTTCAGAGTCAGGGGGAGAATAGCACATGCAGACTTTTGAAATCCTTATATGGCCTAAAACAGGCACCAAGACAATGGAATGCAAAGTTGTCTGAAGCATTGGTGCACCTAGGATTTATGCAGAGTCAACATGATCACTCACTCTTTGTAAAAGAAGCAGGCAAACACACTGTTATCATCCTTGTCTATGTGGATGATATGCTTCTAACTGGAACTGATCTAACCCTCATAAGTGCATAAAAAACTCAACTACAACTGACCTTCAAAATGAAGGACCTTGGGGAGTTGAAATATTTCCTAGGCATTGAGTTTGCTAGATCTCAACAAGGAATTCTGATGCATCAATTGAAATACACACTAGAGCTCATTTCTGAGTTAGGACTGGGTGCTGCAAAGCCTGCACCTACACCTATTGAAGCTAATGTCAAACTTACTACTAAGGAGTATGATGAAAGTTTGGGTACACTTGATGGCACAACAGATGAACTCCTAACAGATCCCAGTCAGTACCAGAGATTACTAGGGAAACTACTTTACTTAACAGTCACAAGACCAGATATAGCATATAGTGTTCAAACTTTGAGTCAGTTTATGCAAAAGCCAAAGAAGTCTCATATGGAAGCTGCACAAAGAGTGGTCAAGTATGTAAAAGGGCAGCCTGGGCAAGGCATACTGATGTCCAGCAGGAAGATGAACATTATCACAGCATATTGTGATGCTGACTGGGCTGCTTGTCCTCTCACAAGAAAGTCAGTAACTAGTTTCTTTGTTAAATATGGTGAGTCACTAGTGTCTTGGAAGTCGAAGAAGCAAAGTACTATATCCAGAAGTTCAGCAGAATCTGAATATAGAAGCATTGCAACAACAGTAGCAGAGTTAGTGTGGATACTTGGACTGTTCAATGATATTGGGGTGAGTATTGATCTTCCTGTGAACATATTCACAGACAGTAAAGCAGCCATTCAAATAGCTGCCAATCCAGTATTCCATGAACGCACGAAACATATTGAAATCGACTGACATTTCATAAGGGAAAAAATACAGAATGGGCTAGTGAAGACTGAGTATGTGGCAACTAAGGATCAACTGGCAGATGTACTAATAAAGGGATTAACCAAAGCTCAACATGAGTATTTGTTATCCAAGCTAGGGGTACTTGATATATATGTACCACCTAGCTTGAGGGGGAGTGTTGTGAAGGAAGGCATAACTTGACTGTTGTTAATGTATTTGTGTATAATTAGTTAATTAGAGAATTAGTGAAGAGTTAGTGGTAGTTACATAAAGATAGTTACACGTGTATAAAAGGAGACATGTACAATGTAATAGATAGAATGTAAAAATAACAGTTGAGTTTTCACTGTTCCATTCATTCTCTTCTTCCTATTTTCTCTTCCTCTTCTTCATCTCTTCTCCTTTCATTCTAGGGCTCGTACAGGTAGAAGGTCATCAACTTCAGCACTTTCGGCCTTAGCGTTCCAAACAACCAATAGTGTGACCGATCTGTGTTCAAAACAACTGATGACTCTAGTGACGACTCATGGGGAGCTAATGAAAGTCATCTAGCTCATCTAACTCAATAGGCACTGGTGCTTATTATGTTCCCAATCTATGAAAGAAGAGTTGAATTCCCCGGGAGAAGATAGGGCTTTAGGCGCAAAACACAACGATAGTGTGATCTTTAGCTAAATAAGGTGCAACGAAGAACAAAATAAAAAACATATATGTAATTGTCACACCTCCTCTTTTTTACACACCTGCCTCGAAGGATAATGTATAAGGGAGTTTTTCCATTTAAAGTGACATTATTCGAAAGGGGATTATTTATTTGTTTAGAGTTGCAACTTGGGATAGGATTGGCTTTTGGTGTCCCAAGTCACCGGTTTAACTTGAATCCCAAATCGAGGAAAATTTTGACTTCCCAGTTGGAGTCTGCGAACCAGAAATTCTGAATAAGGAATTCTGTTGACCCGAGGGAAGGTGTTAGGAACCCCCGGATCCCGTGGTTCTAGCACGGTCGCTTAAATTATTATAAATGGCTAAAATCTGATTTTTTATACACATCATCCTATAGTGCAATTTTGGAATAATTTACCTCTTTTAGTTAATTTTTTAAGAGAGTGAACGTCATTTAAAAACGTATTTTTGGATCACGTCACATGAAATGCACCCGGATCCTCGACACATTCTTATTAAACATTTTGGGATTTGGATTTGGCTTGCATGAAATGCACACCCATATTTAGGAAGGTAAAATTATTAGAAAACGCGCCTAAAGCGACTAACGCATTATTATCTTTGCAGAAGGCCGTGAAATTCGCTAAACGGTACGTCCCGAATTTTTAAGTATTTTAATATAAGCATTTAAAGAGGGTCACCCAATTTATGGGTTTCATTTGGCGTGGCGCACCTCTTTTATTTTTTAAAAGGCCATCCTAGAGCAAACTATTATTCTTCTATTAAATTTGTCTCTAATAGGGCCTAATTAATTAGCATTACAAAATTCGGGCCTCAAATTCAAGTCCGAATTCAAACACAAGGATAAAACCTCTTAAATCGAATTCGCTACTTAAGTCGAAGGCCCAAAGTTATAGTGCAATTTTATTTCATTGCCATCATACCCAATACTTAGTGAGTAACTTGAGATCCGCCGCATGTTCACACCAACGTTCAAGATTTTGGGCCTCAACGATCCCACTATAAAAAAGCAGCAAGTTGGGCTTCAGGCTTAATTTCAGCCTTCATACTAATAGATTTGAAGCAGCACCACTGGGCCTGTCACTTGGCCTAATACTTGAGATGGTTTTGATATTAATAGTGATCCGATTCAGGGGAAGGGCTGGGATATGGACTCAGTACTGGCTTACATGAAGCATGAAACTGGAAAACTAAATGAGGGCATCCTTTCACGCATCAACTGCAACAACTAGTTTTGTTTTCGTGGGACTATTGAACTACAAATTAATATGAACAATTGTATGGAGTAACGATTAAACTAGAGTAATTATCAGTTAAATTGGATTGTTAAGTTCGCTCAAACCTAGTGTATAAGTGCAGATTTCCTGGTTCCAAAACCAACATGCTTGTATAAATTAACATACTGAAGTTCCACACTCTCAATTGATTATTAAAATTAAAAATAACATTGATTTTACTAATATCTAATATAAAATGCAACCCTTGATAAGGTCAAAATCTGCAACTGGAGCTTTGATGAACTATAGATTCATTGTTTGAATCATAGTCCTTAAAACAGACTCATATTTTTGTATACAGCCAACCAAAATCTGGAAATGGATCAATCATGATTCTAAAATCCTACAGCAATCTACATCTAAATTATTTAAAAGTCTCAAAAACAGTCCAGTTCAGTCCAGTTATACAATCCAGGGTTTATGTAAATACAAGTCAAAATTAAACTAAATAAATACATATCATTTAATATCTATTCAGCTATTGCTACATAGCAGTCCAAACAGGCACAGTTCATGGAGCAAATGGATGAACATTTTATTTTATTTTTTCACCTCAAAGCTACATCAAGTCAAAGTCAAATGTGTATCTGGAAATTGAAATATAAGAAGAAGAAGGAGAGATCAGTAGCAATAGTGATCAGTCAGCAATATTAAACAACAGCAACAGGAACAATTTTAGAACCAAAACAGCTTCACAAATCCCAGGAATGAACTACAGAATTACAGCACCTAATAGATGATCAAAACAAGCTTGATTGAAACCAAAGAGACTTGAATCTGCACCCAGGACACTTCTGAAGCTTCAGCAACCCAAACACATGTATTTCAAGTCATTTTGATCTTATTTAAGCTAGAAATTCAAACTGATAACTGGAATTTGAAACTAATCTGAGGAAAAGCTTTAATAAAACAGTATTTTTGGGGTTTTTTGAAGATTTAAGATCTAAAAAGAACTTTCTAACTCTAAATTTTAGATTTGAGTTTTGGAATTTGAAATTCAAATTTTTCAGATTCTGAAACTTGTTAAAGAAGGCGGGGTACTGCCTTTTATAGGTAGAAAATCACGGGAAGCTTCTAGATTTCAGTTACCTCTTTTCTCCCCTTTTTATTTTTAGTTTTTATTAATTAGACCTTTATTTCTTGACTTGTTTCTCAAGTTACTGCCCTAAATTTCTGAAATTAGAATTAAGGCCCTATTTTAGAAGACCCTAGAAGATTCTAGCTTAAACTACAACATTCCTATCCAATTCTAAATACCTAAATTACCCCTGAACTTCCCTGAAATTATCAACCTCATCTCAATTAACCCCAACCCATTACCCTGTCAGTAACTATGGTTAACTAACCAACCTAATTCAGCTATATCTAAATCAACTAAACTAAGCCTAATAATTACTTGAAACCAAACACTGAACTAAAGAATTACTAATAACAATTACTGATTAAACTGAACTAAACTAAACTAAACTAATTAAAACAAACAAATAACAACAATAAATGATTACTAGTTAATTCAAACACTGAAAAACAAATTAAAAATCAAACAATGCCCAAACAGGATCGACTAAAGAATTAAAGACTATCAAAACAGATTTAAAACAACAAATTAAACTAATGTCTAAAATTACCAACACAGGATTAAACAAAACAAAATTAAACTAAAAAAAACTAAAAACAATTACAAGAACAGAATAAAAACAAATATTTAACCAAAAAATAAAAATCAAAAACAGAATCAATCGAAAAACTTACTGATTTTGGGATTTGAACTAGATTGAACTTGAATTTGGTTCTCAAATAATGTTATGTGTTTGTTCTTGCCAAGAACAAACACATAACACGATTTTAGAACCAATCGAACATTGGCCAACCCTAGAAATTCAAACAACCCTGACGGCAAACCCTAAATCTAAGATTTTAAAAATTTTAGCCAGATTTGGGAACAATAGCTTGGGGGTTTGGGTAGAGGAGAGTGAGGGGAGTGTATGGTGTGAATTATGTAAGGTTTGGATGATGGCGCCGTCGTGCACGGTGGTGGTGGCGCCTAGGGTTTGATATATTTGAGGGTTTCGGTTAGGATTCGAAGAATTGTAAAAATGGATATGGAAAGAGGAGGAAGGGAGGAGCCTGTGGTAAAAATTTGGGGGTCATTGGCGACTCGCCGCCGGCGGAGACGAATTCCGGCCGGCGGAGGGTGGCGGAGAAGTGGTGGTGATGTAAGGGGAGGTTTGAGACGATGGTGAGAGGAGGGGTAAGGGATCCGACATTGATATATTAAAATGAGGCTAGTTCCTGACCATTGGATCTACAAACCTAGACGGGCAAGATCTAAAGTTGTTAAAACGACGTCATTTAATGGGGAGAGGGGCTGGACCGGGTGGCTTTGTGGATTGGGCTGGGTTGGAACAGGTTTTGTGCATTTGGGCTGTGGTATTTGCACGAAAATGGCCCAAAGCTGGCTGGCCCTTTGCTTCTTTATTTCAATTTCTTTTGTTTGTTTTCTTCTTTTTTCTTTTTTATTTATTTGAATTTTGGATTTTATTAAGTGCAAAATTAAAAGTAGCCAAAACCTAATTTAATTCTAAAATGAGACTAATTGAATTTCCTAAGATTAACTAGATCCTACTTTTTAAGAGGAAAATTAAACAAAAGTAAAATTAAAGAAACAAAAATGTAAAAAGTTTATTTTTGTTATTTTTCTCTTATTTTTAATGATGTTTAATTAATTTAAAAATCTAGAATTAGGTCCTAAATGCAAGTATGCTATTTTGTAATTTTTCTTTTCATTTTTTATGATAATTAAAAATGCACATAAAAATGCAAACAAAATACAAAATCATGCAGTTAATTCCTAAAAATTTAAATACTAAAAGAAAAATTCTAATTTTAATGAATTATATAGGAGTAATTTAAGCGTGGCAAAATTCACGTGCTCACAGCTGCCCCTCTTTGCTCGGAAACATGAAGGGTTTTCGGGTAAAGATAAATGAGCAACATGAGGGATTTCTGCCCGCTCAATACTCCAGGAGAAGCATTTTTTAAAATCGTCTAACTGAACCATGCTTCAAAGGTTGCCTACATATCCTTGGCTATAAAGGAATCAGGTCAGTGTAGTTCTGGAAGGTTTGGTAGCTGGGACTACCAAGAGCTGTGATTTCACTGTTGTTGCTGTTGCTACTGCTTGCTGACCTCCTTATTACACCAAAAGGAAAATCAAAGCTAAGCTAGCTATGCCTATCAACTATGAGTTACAAGATTCCTATCTATAATTCTCTTGAAACTTGATCTTGAGTCTTGGCTGATTTTGCTGTGGACCCTGATCTAAATCTTGATGCTCGTAAGTTGTAGGTGTTTGTTTCTTTCTACAGCATTGGGTCAAAATGGGATCAGCGGAGCTTGTGACTTCAATCAGATTTTGAGCAATCCGCACCCTTGTTTGCTTCACATTTGAGTTCATTTCTTTTTGTTCTTTTCTTTTTTTATTTATTCTGGATTGAGAATCATTCCATCGGTCATCTCGCACCCTATGTCTTGAGGTCGACCTGCTTAAGATACCAAAACAAACAAAAGAACGAAATTTTCTGCCCCAGTTTTCACTAGGAAAATTTCGTGAGTTAGTTGTGACACATATCTAAGCGATCAAAACAAGATTGTGTACCCTTGTGAGTGAATCCAGGTTATGCTGGGAAATGAACAGGTTATGCTGGAAAAGAAAAAAAAGGTCCTCGGGTTATGCCGGGACGAAAAGAAAAAGACACCTTGGGTTATGCCAGGGAGATCCTCGGGTTATGCCGGGATTTTGAAAGAAAAAGCTCCTTGGGTTATGCCAGGGAGATCCTCGAGTTATGCCGGGATTTTGGAAAGAAAAAGATCCTTGGGTTATGCCAGGGAGATCCACGGGTTATGCCGGGATTTGGAAAGAAAAAGCTCCTTGGGTTATGCCAAGGAGGTCCACGGGTTATGCCGGGATTTGGAAAGAAAAAGCTCCTTGGGTTATGCCAGGGAGATCCACGGGTTATGCAGGGATTTGGAAAGAAAAAGCTCTTTGGGTTATGCCAGGGAGATCCACGGGTTATGCCGAGATTTGGAAAGAAAAATCTCCTTGGGTTATGCCAGGGAGATCCACAGGTTATGCCGGGATTGGAAAGAAAAAACTTCCTTGGGTTATGCCAGGGAGATCCTCGAGTTATGCCGGGATTTGGAAAGAAAAAGCTCATTGGGTTATGCCAGGGAGATCCACGGGTTATGACGGGATTTGAAAAGAAAAAGCTCCTTGGGTTATGCCAGGGAGATCCACGGGTTATGCCGGGATTTGGAAAAAAAAGCTCTTTGGGTTATGCCAGGGAGATCCACGGGTTATGCCGGGATTTGGATAGAAAAAAGCTCCTTGGGTTATGCCAGGGAGATCCTCGGGTTATGCCGGGATGAAAAGAAAAAGCTCCTTGGGTTATGCCAGGGAGATCCTCGGGTTATGCCGGGATTTGGAAAGAAAAAAGCTCCTTGGGTTATGCCAGGGAGATCCTCGGGTTATGCCGGGATTTGGAAAGAAAAAAGCTCCTTGGGTTATGCCAGGGAGATCCTCGGGTTATGCTGGGATATTTAAGGAATGGGGTCCTAAGCTACCATGATTTGTTTTTCTTTTGAGATTTTCATTTTCATTTCTTTTCTTCTTTCTTTTTCTTTTGTTTTCCTTTTTATATGTTTTTCCTTTTGATTTAGCAAGACGCATGAAAGGATTTGGGGAGAAACTTCCTTTTTGGTCGATTCCTTGTTGCAAAGTTGTTTCAGCGCTTGCGCATTTCATTTCCTTTTTGGATTACACCTGCTTATTGCATGGTTGCTTTGAATTAAACCTGTTTTCAACAAATAACAATTTGTTAGTTTGAAACGGTGGTTGGTTTTGTGGCCTTGATCATCCCAATTGCTTGATCCCGGCCCCATTTCCGTTGAGAACTTTGCTGCTTGCTGGCTTTGAGGGTGAATCTCTTTTCAAACCGACAGGATTCAACTTTTAGGATTTCATGATGACTTGCCCGTGTGGGCTCTGGCCTTTTCACTTTATTCTGCTCTTAGGACCTTTGCCTTTGACTTTCTTTCTTTTCCAATGTCTTTGCTCTGAAAGCATCAACCACTATGGTCAGTCGGGGTTCGCCTGACGCACCCGCTGGGGCTGGGTATTTCCTTTGGCTTTTGCCAGGCGGAGCCCTATAGAACCAGTCCTGCCACCTTTTCTTTGCAGTAATTCCGGAATCAGAGTTAATCCGAAAGGGATTCAAGGAAGAAATATACAAAAGGCAAGCAGATGAGTTTTAAAGAGAAGCGTCCCTTTCAGGGGAAAAGATGGACTTATCTGGGGTTCATGCTAGCTTCAAATGAACATGACATGCTTCTTGGACTGGAACGCCCGACCCACATAAACTTTCCAGCTTCCCGTGAACCCATTGATCCGCATTTCAAAACCAGGGAACCTCGCCAGGACTCTTTTAGTGGTGAGATGTCTTCTTTTCGGCCGACAGCACCCTTTGCGGGTTTTCGCCAATCGACCTCTCTCATTTCTCTTCTTACCGTCGCCCGATAGTGCTCTTTATGAGTTTTCACTAAGAGGACTCTCTCATTTTCAAATTCTCTGCTCACCGTCGCCTTATGGTGCCCGAAGGTTTTCACCGATAAGACTCTCTCATTTTATTTCTCTCAATTTGAATTACATCAGATTCCGACAATGATGTTTTTCATTTCCCTGCCTTTGTCAATTGATCGGAAGGACTTAAACAAGGTCTTTGGGTAAAAAGGATTTGGGCGGAACTACAACTTTGGAGCCGTTTTTGCGGGCTCATGGTTGAACCATTATATCATCTGCCCCATTTTCACATTTTGAGGGAATTGGGATTTTTGTTTTGGTGTGACTGAACCTCATGAAGAGGCTGCCTATGTATCCTTTCGGAATCAAGTCAAACGTAGTTCAGGGAGATAATTTTTGTTTTTGTTTTTGTTTTTGTTTTTGTTTTTGTTTTTGTTTTGTTTTTCTTTTCTTTCTCTTTTCCTTTTTCTTTTCTTTTTTTTTTCAATAGCATTTTCGGGTTCCAAAGAGGGTGACCAAGGAAGAGTAATCAGCTCAAAGGGTTTACGAAGGATTGATAGTGTTTGGGTAGCGGGAAGGAAATCCTTCGTCATCTCAATTGCACAAAAGCCATCGCCGCAGGAGGTCTAGACATAGTACCTTTTTAGTGTATCTGCATTGACTGTTGTTTCAGGATCATTTCCTTCGATGTCTCCCAGATACAGTGCTCCTCTTGGCAATATCTTCCGGATTATGTATGGACCCTTCCAATTAGGAGCAAATTTTCTGTTTGCTTCCTGGTGATGGGGAAGAATGCGTCTTAGCACGAGTTGCCCCACTTCAAAATTCCTGGGACAAATTTTCTTGTTATAAGCGCAGGCCATTCTCTGTTGGTACAACTGCCCGTGACAAACTGCGGCAATTCGTTTTTCATCAATTAATGACAACTGCTCCAACCGAGTCTTGACCCGTTCACTGTCCTCAATTTTTGCTTCGACAATTATCCGAAGTGAAGGGATTTCTACCTCTGCAAGTATGACAGCCTCAGTTCTGTAGACCAATAAGTAAGGGGTTGCTCCGATCGATGTACGCACTGTGGTACGATATCCGAGTAATGAAAAAGGTAGCTTTTCATGCCATTGCCTAGAGCTTTGAATCATCTTTCTCAAAATCTTCGTGATGTTCTTATTTGCTACTTCAACGGCACCATTGGCTTTAGGCCGATAAGGAGTAGAGTTTCTATGCGTATCTTGAACTGTTCGCATACCTCTCCCATCAGACGATTGTTCAAGTTCGCAGCATTGTCTGTAATGATAGTTGCAGGAATGCCAAAACGGGAAATGAGATTGGAGTGCACGAAGTCTACCACAGTTTTCTTTGTAACTGACTTGAGTGTGACGGCTTCAACCCATTTTATGAAATAATCAATTGCAACCAATATGAATCTATGTCCGTTCTAAGCTTTCGGCTCGATTGGCCCAATGACATCCAAACCCAAGCAACAAATGGCCAAGGTGCTGATATCGGATAAAGTTCCATTGGTGGTGCATGAATCAAATCACCGTACACCTGGCATTGATAACATTTCCGAACAAAGCTGAAGCAGTCCTTTTCCATGGTTATCCAGTAATACCCCGCTCGCAGGATTTTCTTTGCCAAAACATACTCGTTCATATGAGGTCTGCATACCCCCGCGTGCACTTTATGCATAATTCTTTCGGCTTCCTCGGCATCAAAAAATCTTAGCAAGTTGAGGTCCGGGGTCCTTTTATACAAGACATCACCGCTTAAGAAGAAACCACTTGCATAACGTCTAATGGTTCTCTTTTGATCTCCAGTGGCTTTCTCGGGGTATTCTTGTATTTTCAGAAATCTCTTGATATCTTGATACCATGGCTGGGTGCTAGGTTCCGCCTTGACCGCATTACAATAACCATGATTTTCTTTGATTTGAATCTCCAGAGGATCAATATGGGCATTGCCTGGGTAAGGCAGCATCGAAGCCAGAGTGGCGAGTACATCGGCTAGTTTGTTGTGACACAGAGGAATGTACCTGAACTATATCGACTTGAACCGTTTGCCGAGGTCTTCCACATGTTGCCGATAGGGAATGAGCTTAACATCTCGGGTCTCCCACTCTCCCTGGGCTTGCCAGATAATAAAATCAGAGTCATCCATGATCAATAGATCTTCAACATCTTGGTCGATTGCCATATTCATGCCCATGATGCAAGATTCATACTCAGCTGTATCGTTTGTGCAGAAGAATCAGAGCCTAGCTGTAGCCGGGTAGTGTTGACCAGTGGGCGAGATCAAGATTGCCCCAATTCCTACACCTCTCGCATTTACTGCTCCGTCAAAGAACATTTTCCAAGCACGAGTGTCCTCAGAGATTGCTTCTACTGAATTTACCTCCTCATCTGGAAAGTATGTGCTCAACGGTTGGTATTCCTTGTCAACCGGGTTTTCCGCTAGATGATCTGCTAACGCCTGGGCCTTCATTGCTGTGCGAGTGACATAGACTATGTCAAATTCAGTGAGCAAGATTTGCCATTTTACCAGTCTCCTAGTGGGCATCGGTTTCTGGAATATGTACTTCGAAGGATCCAACCTGGTTATGAGGTAGGTAGTGTGGGCTTGAAGATAATGTCTCAACTTTTGAGCGACCCACGTCAAAGCACAACACGTTCTCTCCAACAAAGTGTATTTAGCTTCGTAACTGGTGAACTTCTTGCTCAGATAGTAAATTGCCTGCTCTTTCTTCCCGGTTATATCATATTACTCGAGGAAACAGCCAAAAGAATTTTCTAAAACCGTCAGATACAAGAAGAGAGGTCTCCCTGGCTCCGGTGGGACCAAAACTGGAGGATTTGACAGATACTCCTTCATTTTGTCGAAAGCCTCTTGATATTCAGATGTCCATTTGATTGCTGTATCTTTCTTCAATAGTTTGAATATGGGCTCACAGGTGGTAGTCAGTTGAGCAATGAACCGACTGATATAGTTTAACCTGCCCGGCAAGCTCATCACGTCTTTCTTAGTTTTCGGAGGAGGTAGATCTCGAATAGACTTTATCATTGTTGGATCTAACTCGATACCTCTCCTGCTGACTATAAAACCCAAGAGCTTGCCTGATGGGACTCCGAAGGCACATTTAGCCGGATTCAGCTTCAAGTCATACTTGCGCAGTCGTTCAAAGAACTTTCTCAAATCTCGAACGTGGTCACTCTGAGTCCGGGACTTGATGATTACGTCATCCACATACACCTCTATCTCCTGATGTATCATATCGTGGAAAATGGCTATCATGGCCCTCATATAAATTGCTCCGGCATTCTTCAAGCCAAATGGCATAACCCGATAATAATAAGTACCCAAGGGTGTAGTGAAGGATATCTTCTCGGCATCTTCTTCATCCATCAACACCTGGTGATATCCTGCATAACAATCCACGAAGGACTGTATCTCATGTTTGGCGCAGTTATTAACAAGGATGTGGATGTTGGGCAAAGGGTAATTATCCTTGGGACTTTCCCTATTCAAGTCTCGGTAGTCCACACACACCCGGGTTTTTCCATCTGTCTTTGGCAATGGAACTACGTTGGCCAACCATGTAGTATATCGGACTACTCGTATTACTCCCGCTTTCAGCTATTTTGTGATTTCTTCTTTGATCTTATCACTGATATGAGTCTTAGCCTTCCTTTGTTTTTGCTGAGCTGGAGGACAATCAGGGTAAATTGGCAATTTATGCACCACTAGATCAACGCTTAGTCCTGGCATGTCATCATTTGACCAAGCAAACACGTCTTTAAACTCAAAGAGGAGTTGGATCATTGCATCTCGAGTTTTCTCATCTGTGTGAATGCTTATTTTGGTTTCCCTTATTTCTTCGGCTGTTCCCAAATTAACCGGTTCAGTGTCATTCAGATTTGGCTTAGGTTTGTTCTCAAATTGTTCCAGTTCTCGATTTATTTCCCTAAAATCCTCTTCTTCATCATATTCCGGTTCTTGATTCATTATTTCACAGTTAGACAGTGTGTTTGGATCTGGGCATGAAGTCCGCAAGCATGTCATGTTATGTAAAGCTACATTATTATAACTGAAAAGAGAAATGAAGAAGAAAAATAACTAAATCAGAAAGAATAAAGAGAAAATAGACGATGAAATATTGATTTCATTTCTTGGAATTTGGAAAGATAACATGGTTTACATTCAGGAATTTAAAGACAAGAAACTAAAGGAAACATCCGAGTTACACCCTGAAATAACTCGAGATGCAGAAAAAGTGGCAGGGCTAGTCTACCAGGACTCCCACCTGATCGGGAATGGCGTAGCATTCCAGTTTTGGAGTTTAGCATTTGGCCCCATGTAGAGCACCTCAGCAGTTGTGGGTCTCATAAAGCATTTGTCTCATAGCTCCACATATATCTTCAATTTTCTCAGCCGTGAACACCTCATCGTCTTCCTCTTCGCCATACTTAGGCTTGACAAAAGTATCATATAGATGTGGCAATAGTTATGGCAGAACCCATCCTTCCTTCTTTCTTTCCTCTGCCCATTTTTCATCATTTGGGGTGGAAGCCTATCCTGAAGAACCTTTTTGCTGTGGGTAGAGTTACCCACTCGGATATTCCTTGTAAAGTTTTTCCCAATCCTTTTCCTGGTTTAAAACCGTGTCTAATCATCTCTTTGGCCACCATAATTAAAGCATTAGACAGGAAAGGCTGGGGGCACGTATTTCCCTCCTCGTACTGATCTGCCACCACAATTTCAAAGGCTTGGTAGACAAAATGCTCACTTCTTTCCTTCACCTCCAAGCATGGGATAGATGGGTCCCGATAAATGGACTACTCGTCTTCTCCGTGGACCACGATTTCCTGATCTTCATACTCTAATTTCCCCATTTGGTGAAGGGTGGAGGGTACGGCTCCCACAGCATTGATCCAGGGCCTTCCCAAAAGAAAATTGTAAGATGTATCCATGTCCAACACCTGGAAGGTTACCTCGAAATCCACTGGGCCTATAGTTAATATCAAATCAATTTCACCGATGGTATCCCTCTTAATGCCATCAAAAGCTCTCACACAAACATTATTGGGACGAATCCTTCCAGTCCCGATTTCCATTCTTTGCAGTGTGGAGAGTGGGCAGATGTCAATGCCCGAGCCTCCATCCACCATGACTCGCTTGACATAGTAACCTTCACACTTGACAGTCAGATGCAAGGCTTTGTTGTGGGCCGCTCCCTCGGGAGGCAAGTCATTTTTACTAAAAGAGAGTTGATTGACGGCGAAGAATCTTTCTGCCATTATTTCGCGCTGTTCGACTGAAGTTTCAATTGGCACGTACGCCTCATTCAAAGTTTTCATTAAAATCTTCTGATGTTCGGAGGATTTCATCACCAATGACAACAATGACACTTGTTTAGGATATTTTCTCAATTGATCTACGGTGTCGTAATCAGGCATCTTCATTTTCTGGAAGAAGGCCTCTGCCTCCTCAGCACTTACTGGCTTCTTGGACGGAAAATGCTTTCGTGTGGCATTGTTTACCTCCTGTACATTTGAATATTTCTCACTAGAGGTTTTTCCTGGAAGTTCTCCCGAGATTTCTTTGCCCTTGTATGTAACCACTATCTACTGATAGTTCCATGGCACCGCAGAAGGGTCTATCATTGGCTTCTATGGTATGCGTCCAATAACCACTAGCTCATTCAGCCGAGGCGGTTTAATTGTCCCCCGTACCACATAAGCTCCTTTTGGTACATACATTTGCGTTCCCTTTCTCACTTCAAATTTCTTAGGAGTGCTAACAACCAGTGGTTTTTCTTGGCGACCTCGCGGCACACAGAGAATTCCATTTTTAGGAGGCACCGTCTCTGCTTTTATTTCAGCTTTCTTCTCAGGCTCAGTCTTGACAATTTTATTCTTCTTCTCCCCTTTTTCCTGCTTCGGGGCTGCCTTGGGCTTCCTTTCTACATCGGCGATAGCAATTATGGCTTTCAGGGCTGGATCAAATTCCTTGTCTTCGCAAGTCATCCCAATTACCGGCCCGTTGTTGTGAGCGGGCAACGGGTTATTGGTCACATTTGGGGCTTCTTCGTCCCTCAACACTATTTTTCCCTGTTCTATCAAATCTTCCATGACTTTCTTCAACGTCCAACGGTTGTCTGTACTATGCCCCTCAGCCCCTGAGTGATAAGCACATCGGACGCCCCACTGATAGGATGGTGATTTCGGTTTTTGCCTATTTTGGGGTATGGATTACAACAAATTCATCTGAACAAGCTTTGGGAATAGACTGGAGTAAGGTTCACCAATTGGTGTAAAGTTTGTTCTTCTGGGTGGTTCCCGAGGACGGAAGTTATTCTGTGGAGGTCGGGGGTTATAGTGGTTCTGGTGAGGAGGCTGGTTTCTTTGGAATGGAGGTTGATTTCTGTTGGCTTGTGGTTGCGGTCGGGCGAAAGGTTGAGCATTCATAACTGCATAAGGTGGGGGAGCATAAGCCATATCAGGATGAGGATAGTAGTGTTGAGGGGTTCTTTCAGAGAATGCCGGTCTAGGAGCCCGATATCTTCTTCCTCCTGATGCTGCCATGACAGTTTCCTCTTTCTTTTTACCTTTGGCCATCCCTCCAAACCCCCCTTGGATGGCTTGGGAGGTTGCTCTGATGCCCGATTGACTCAAAATCCTGCTTGTTTTCAAACCGTTCTCTACCATTTCACCAATTTTGATAGCCTCCGCAAAAGGCTTGCCCATGGCTGACATCATGTTTTGAAAGTAATCTGCTTCCTGGGCCTAAAGGAAGACAGTGACCTTTTCTACCTCGTCCATAGGAGGTTTCACCCTCGATGCCTGTTCACGCCATTTAATAGCATATTCTCTGAAGCTTTCCGAGGGTTTCTTCTTTAAATTTGCCAAAGAATTCCGATCTGGTGCGATGTCAATATTATATTGAAACTGCCTTATAAAATCTCTGGCAAGATCATCCCAAATGTGCCACCGTGAGACGTCTTGGTCCATGCACCATTCTGAGGCAATGCCTACTAAGCTCTCTCCGAAATAAGCCATCAACAACTCTTCTTTTCCGCCGGCCCCATGTAGCTGATTACAATACTTCTTCAAGTGAGCGATGGGGTTGCCATGCCCATCATACTTTTCAAACTTTGGCATTTTAAACCCCGAGGGCAAGTGCACATGCGGGAACATACACAGATCTGTGTAGGAAACACTCTTTTGCCCACTCAAGCCTTGCATATTCTTTAAGCTCTGCTCGAGGCTCCTCATTCTCTTCGCCATCTCATCTTGCTCTGGGGTTTTGGGGGTTTTGTCTTGCCCTGGTGTAAGCTCATATGGTGGTGGCTGAGAGTAAGTATATTGAGGATACTGAGGAGGGTCAGCCTGAAAGATAGGGTTTTGGAAGGTGAAAACCGAAGGGTCGAAAGCATGCTTTGGTAGTGATGGTTGTGTTGTAGCTGAGCATGGTGGAGCAGTGAAGATATTAGGAGCTACTCCTGATGGAACACCTGGGGGCGGACCTCAGAAGTGTTCCTATAAAGTGGGCGATCATAGTAGGTTGTCCCAACGGAGTATTGAGTGGCTAATGGGGACGTTGGAAGTACCCTCGGATCTAGGAAATAGTTCAGGAAATCCAGGGATGGCGCTTGGAGGTTCTCTTCCATTGGTCCAGGCGTCCCACATCTCCATGAGTCGGAGACGTAGTATCTGATTCTCTTCGGCTGTGACAGACTCAGATGCTGGGACCCCCGAGATGGGGCTATCTTCAGATATAGGAATTGCGGGCAAAGTCATTTCTGCAGACATTTCCATACTGCCTTTCGATCTTGTAAAGTATTGATGTGATGCCAGTGTACCACAACTAACCACCGTTTCTAAAAGCTAAGCTGGAATTGACAGCAACAACGGTTAGTTTGAAACAAATAACAGATAGGTAACCGCACATTGGAGTGTGATGCACCTATACAGTTAGATAAGTATCTACATGTTTGCTACAGTTGCATGCGTCATCCCGGCTTTTCTTTTTGTTTTCCTTGTTTTTTCTCTTTTTGTTTTCCTCTCATTTTGTTTTTCCCTCTGTTTTTCTTATTTTCTGCTCTTTCCTTTTTCTTTCGCCATGGTTTTTCTCTCGATTCCTTATTTTTTTCTTTTACGTTTCTTTTCCTCTCTTATTTTCCTTTTATTTGCTTCCCTCGTATTTCTTTTTTTTCTTTTTTTTCTTGGGGTTACGGTCGAATCTTATGGATATTGCCTACGTATCATGTCCCCGCTTGAATCAGACCAAGTGTAGTTCTTGCAAATTAAGGAAACAATTTTTGGGACTTTTCAATTTTCATTAATAAAAACTCCGATTACAAAAGCTACTGGACTATTTATTTTTCTTAAAAGAAAATTACAAAACATACTCAAAAACAAAATACAGACTCGATAACTAGGAATACATCAAAGCTTCAAATCCTGGGGCCCGCGGGGCATCGTTCGGCATCGCCGCGGGCCTGCGTGCAAGACCCCTTTGCAACTGCTCCAAATCATTCATGACCTGATGAACAAATATCATTACTGAAGCAAAGAAAGTGGTACGACCCATTCGTTCACCGGCTTGACATTTCATGATGATATAATGTGCAATGCTTCTGATTCTTTCCCTGATTCGGCCCTTTCCTTGGAGTAGTCGACTTATCTGTTGGGTACGAGCCTCTAGCACCTGAGAGTCCTGGAAGTGATGGTATTGCAACAATTTTATTTCCTTTTCCATCTCGGCGATTAGCCCATAGCATTGTTCCCTCTCGGCCTGAAATTCTTTGTCCCGCCGGGCTACCTTATCTTCAAGGGCGTTCATTTTTCTCTTCATATTAGCAATGGTTCTCTTGTAGTTTCTTTTCATTTGTTGTACAAATTGGGCTCTTCCTCAGTCTTCTTTGCCCACTGTGCTCGAAGTCTTGCCATGTTCCCTTCAGATTTCTCCAATTCCTCCTGGCAATCCGAGATTTGCTTCTTCAGCCCCTTTATCAATCTCTCGTCGGACCGACTTCTTTCTTGATTTTTGGCATCTGTTTTTATTTGTTGATTTGAGCCTTGAGAGCTTCATTCTCCTGGGCCAGTTTCTTTTTATCACCTTCATCAGCTGCGGCTTGTACACTCTTTTCGAATTGAAGATCTCGGACCTATTGCTCCAACTTTCCTATTCTTGCTCGGTATTCCCTTTCCTTGGCTAGCCAATCCCACTGCACCTGGGCCCCGTCGGTGAATTTCTGCACATGTGGCCTTTTGGCGGGTCTCTCAGGGATCTGAAACCTTTTGCCGAACCAACTCAAGTATTTGGGATCCACCTCGCCTATAGATCAATCCTGTACTATAGTCTTAGGCTCAAGGTACCTGCACTCATTCCATATTTGTCGGATCTTTCCTTCCGGGAATGCAGCTTTCGAGCCTAACTCAATAACTTGTCCGTTTAAGTCTTCATCATTGTGAACAGTTTGGAATCTTCCTAGCTGCCTCAGGACTCGGTAGGGAGCATAAGGTTGGATGCTTCGGATGCCCATCAAAAGAATATAAGGTACTTCCACCGATGTGTACACAACCTCAGTATCAGGAAGCCATCCAAAAGCCCATTCAACTTTATCCACAGTCAAAGATCTCAAGCATGACAACCAAGCCTCAGTGCCCTCGGGGAACTCAATACCTATAACCCTGGTTCCGAACTCCGCAATACAGCTCAGCCCAGTCAAACCATAGTTCATATACCCCGTGCGATGACAAAGGTGCTCCTGTACCATAGCTGTAGTAGTACGTTGCAACCCTGAAATAATTTCAGACCCTCTCGGCACATGGTGAAAGCTCGGTACATTTCCGCCACAATCAAGGGAACCACTATGCTAGTATGCTTCTTTATGGCAACATCCAACATTCCTACAAGGCCGATGTCTATGTGACCGTCTTTTCTTGGACAGACCACCACTCCCAGGAAAGCTACCATGAATGCCAATCCACGCCGGGCCTCCCATTTATCTTTGTTTCCGGTATGTGTCAAACCGGTATTGGGCTCCTCAAAACCTTTCGGATTGCCATACCAGTGATATAAGAAATGCAGTGTGCAACACCCCTCTGCTAGATGTGGGTCTTGAATGTCCCGACTGATACGTAACAAGTCTAAGAATCTGTGAAGGGTCATCGGTCTTGGTGCCAATAGGTATCTACTCCTGAGGTTCCCGTTGAGACTCGCATATCCCGCGATCTCCTCCAGTGTGGGTGTAAGCTCAAAGTCCGAGAACCGGAATACATTACGGGTTGGTTCCCAGAATGGTATTAGTGCCTCAATAACATCTTTTCTTGGTTTGATGTTCAATAAATCGACGAGACCACCCAAAACCTTGACCACGGTTTCTCTGCTATCTTTTCCCAAATCATTCCACCATATGTGGAGCTTTAAAGGGATCTCGCTCAGGACTGAGAAGGTTTCAATGTTACTTGGATTCATCCTGCACATTTATTTAAAGGGGATTTAATGATTTATTGACCTAACAAAGGAAAATGGCTATTTTTGCAAAATATTTTTTATTTAGAAAACAAGGACTTGGTTTTGCAAATACGGCCTTTCAGCACTTCTGGGAAGAAGATTTTAAGGTTGTGCCCGCAAACCATTTTAAAATGACTCAGGGCGCTTGTTTTTGCAAAAACAGCCTTCCGGCGCCCTTTTGAAGACATTCGCTTATTTTAACAAGAATGGCATCACCAAAATTTTGACACTTTTTGGGCTATTTTTGCAAAAGGGAGGTTGGACCCGATGAGGGTTGCCTACGTATCTCACATTCGGTGAGAATCAAACCAGCGTAGTTTGGGCAGACTTTCCAAAATCAAATGTATATTTTGAACAATAATTTTTTCTTTTTTTCAAATATTTTTCTTTTTCCCATTTTTCAAAAATTCGGCAGCATTTAGGTACTATTTGGGCATTGGTTTTTCAAAACAAATGGTTACCCTCACTTAGTCCTAACACTACTATTTTTCTCAATTTTCTCTCACTATATACAAGTCGGTCAACATGCAAAGCCGAGCAAATAAATGCGCAAGTAGCACGTAAGATGCATCAGGATGGTCTTTTTCATTTCAGGTCACCTGTCCTAGACGGACCCAACCCCTGTGTTGAGTCCCTTAAGTCAAATGCACATGATGCAAACCAACATTCCTACTAGGGATCCGGCATGAGCTTTTGTTCTTCTAAGTTTAAACCCTAGGTTTATTGGTCTAGACCTGGCTTACCCGAGCGGACAACTCGAGCCGAGGGGGAGGCAGCGTACCGGGGATACAGAAGCTCCGCCGGCTTAGCAACTTATCCAAACCTCGTTCTAAATGGG